>RCUC01155779.1:0-48282 GCA_003697995.1 Taxidea taxus jeffersonii | reverse complement strand
CTATACCCTCTAATTTCCCACTGTACCTCATGCATAGCTTATATGCTTATCCTAGTATATCACGAAATAATGTTTCCTATTGCTGCATAAATATGTTATCCACCCATCCATTATTTTACTTATTCATTCATTCCTTATGTTGTTTCCCTTGCCTGGAATATAAATTCTATTCATTCTTCAAATGCCACCCACACAACGAAGCCAAATATAGACTATTTTCAGTTTCATTCATTGATTCCCTCTCTGAGATCTGCCAGCACTGTGTCCTCAACTGCCCACTTTAACTCTTCATCACACAGGCCAGTGTATACATGAACTGCTGCTCTTTGAGAAATTGAAAGCTACCTGAGGACAGAGACTATTTTATGTAATTCTTCGAGATTTTCCAAAATCATATATTCCCAAATGCGTAATATTGCTTATTTTTTTTTTTTTAAGATTTTATTTATTTGGCACAGAGAGAGAGCACCAGCAGGGGGAGGGGCAGAGGGAGAGGGAGAAGCAGGCTGAGTATAGAGCACAGTGCAGGGCTCGATCCCAGTCCTGTCCGAAGGCAGATGCGTAACCCACTGAGCCACCCAGGCACTCTGTGTGATATGGTTTAACTGAACTTGTACTCTTCTCTTTATGGCATTGACTCCGTTTAGTTTTGAATCTTCACTTTTTGGTGTTTTATAATGTTGCTTTACCTTCCTGCTTTCCTGCCTTCAGAGTCTGCTCTCAGGAACATAGAGTGACACTTTGCCACGTCACAATATTCAGCCCTGCTCCTATACCATGCTCCATGCCTAAGTGGAAATACCCTTCTTCACATGTCGTCCGATGTCTATACACATGAGTAAAGCAATGTACTCACCTGCTGTTTTTTTTTAAAATATTGTTACTGAATTAAAAGCATTTTTTAATGTCGAGCCTCTTCTACATCCATGCTCCCTTCAGGAATGTAAATGATCTCATTGAGCTCGGTGACTTTTGGAGCTCTTTGTAGAATTAGCACCACAGACTCACCAGAAACGAACTCAGTACAAATCTGGATTTGTGTGGGTTTGTTTTCCGCCACAGGGATTCAGAGCGAGCCCTCGGCATCTCAGAAGAAGAGCTGCAGCGGCCGCAGCTGCTCGCCTGGAAGAAGCCAAGCCTGTGGTGGAGGTTCACCACCAGAGTGAGCAAGAGATTTCCGTGAGGAAACGAAGAATCAAGAAAAACAGCCGAGTCCAGCCAGAATTCTATCACTCCGTCCAAGGTGCCTCAACCAGAAGGCCTGTAAGTAGAGAACTTTCATAAGAATGTTAAATCCATGGCATAGTTCATTTCGTTTTAAAAAATTGTCAGATGAGATGGTCAGGTTGTTGTCATTATCCTCAGCCAGTGCTCTGAACCCATACACATCCCAGGAAGGAGTGTGATTCCACAGAAAGCGCCTGGCCAGAGAGTTGTCCAAGAGGCTAGAGCTGGTCGCTGCAGATGGGGTGATTTAAAAATGGGTGAATTCTGAGCCCCGTTAGAGGCAGGGTCAAGGATTAGAGCAGGGGTTGCAGAGTCCGCAAACCGAGGGGCCAGAATGGTGAGATCAGAGTTAGTGAAGAGGGGCAACAAGACAGAAGAGAAGCAGAGAAGGGAAGGGTAAGGCTGGAGTCTGGGCCAGTAGCTGAGCCCTGCCGGGATATGGCTCTTGGGACGCTGAGGCCAGTGCTGTGGTCTATAGCCCGCCAGGGTGACAAGGGTGCTAGCCTTCTCGGCTGTGGCCTTTGTTCTAGACCAGGGCAGCAAGCAGTGTTGTCCTTTTTTGCCCAAGTGCTTGGTGTTGCTGTGGGCTGCAGTGCTGCCTTACCTGGGAAAGTCAGGCTCACTGGTCTCCACTGCTTGACCACATTGTTCTCCGTGCTCTGATATTTTTTCCTTGGTTCGGGTCTTCCCCCATGGACTTCTTTTTTTTTTTTTTTTAAAGATTTTATTTATTTGACAGAGAGATCACAAGTAGGCAGAGAGGCAGAGAGAGAGGGAGGAAGCAGGCTCCCTGCTGAGCGAGAGCCCGATGTGGGGCTCGATCCCCGGACCCTGGGATCATGACCTGAGCCGAAGGCAGAGGCTTTAACCCAGTGAGCCACCCCAGGCGCCCCTCCCTGCCCATGGACTTCTTATGCAAGGTTGTGACAGTTAAGGATTTGGGGCTTAGAAAATGCCACTGTAAAACATTCTCAAGAACATTTCATAACTGTGGTAATCTTACATTGATTTAGCATTAAAAGGAGGTTTCCCTGTGGTTCATTGCTATGTTGTGGGGAGCATTTCTCATGCTAACCTAGGGGAGCAATCATTACTTGGTTTGATAATAGGTTTTTGTAAATTATTACAACAGAATTGCCCTTCTGTGGAAGTAACTGTGCCCCAGGCACAGTGGAGATTGCTAGAAGGCCAAGAGAACGTCTAACTTGGTGCACTGGCCAGAGACAATGGCAAGAAGCTAAATTCCCTTGCAGGAAATGTCCTACATGTCTTTGACCAATTGTAAAATAAACTCATATTTCGAGATGAGAATATTCTTTTCACGATTTAACAAAACAAGCTACGTAGAATTTGGTATCTATGTGGTATCTACTATGTGGGGTGGGAAAAGTTATTCATTCAACAAACATAAGCTTTTTTATATAGGAAATAAGGGATACACAGATGCATATTCATAACTGATGATTCTTGAGGGCTTACTCTATAGCAGGACCCCCTTAACAACCCTCTGAGGTAGGTGTTATTATTCCCATTTTTTGGATGATGAAACAGTGGCTCAGAGAGTATAAATAACAGTCCTAGGTTTACCTAGCTGTTAGAGGAAGCTGTTTCTAGGCCGCCTGCTTCTAGCTTCTTGGCTCTCCATTCCTCCATTCTGCTGCCTTCCTGTAGTACATGGCCTCTAGGACAGCTGAGTCCGTGGACCGACATGCAAAGAAGTACATGAGATGCTTGTCTGTGTTACGAAAGTGCTATTATACAGTTATGAACAAGGCGCGGGGAAGCACTGTGGTGGGCCAGAAAGATTTACAGAGAAGCAGACGCCCAGGATGAGTCCTGAAAGATGAGTTTATCAGGTGGAAAGTGGAGGTAGGTATCTCTGATGAGAAGATCGTGTACAAGAGCACAGAGATGTGGAAGGTCTGGCGTACTCAGGAAGAGCTGGAGGACCGGGTGCTGGTAGATGAGGCCGGCTGGGTCAGGCAGGGCTAGATCACCAAGGGATTGTATGTTATGCTGAAGAGTTGGCTTTTCCTTCTGGGGTGGGGATCCGCTGAGGGTAGGGTGAATAGGCACATTGGTTCTCTCGGTCAGAATCTAGCTAACTCTTTGCTGCTTCTAATCTCCCCACGGAGTTCAGGTTGGATAAGTGGTTATCATCACCCTTTAGAAACCCTCAATCACCATTACTCTCTCGTGAGCACCATATGTAAGCGCCTTGGGTAACAAGATGTAGTCCTGTGTGACTTTGAAATTGGTATCCACTTTGTCCTTGAATGCCTAGCTTCTCTCTCTCTCTCTTTTTTTTTTTTTGAAGATTTTATTTATTTATTTGACAGGCAGAGATCACAAGTAGGCAGAGAGGCAGGCAAAGAGAGAGAGAGAGAGGAGGAAGCAGGCTCCTGCTGAGCAGAAAGCCTGATGCGGAGCTCGATCCCAGGACCCTGAGATCATGACCTGAGCCGAAGGCAGAGGTTTAATCCACTGAGCCACCCAGGCGCCCTAGCCTAGCTTCTCTCTTTGTCTGCCTGGTGAATTACAACTGACTTCTTAAGACTGACTCATGATCAAGCAACTTGTTCAGGAAAGTCTTGTCTGGTCTGTCCTATCATAGTGAGATACCTTTTTTGGTTTGATCTTCAGTACTTTGTACAGATCTCCTATATAGCAGTTATCCAAGTGAAAAAAATCAGGCTCTATAAGAAAATGGACATGGGTTCAAGTTTGGCTCTGTGTGTCTGGCAAGAAACAGGTGGCATGCTAAGAGAGTTTAACTGAGGAGAGTTTAATGAAAGGACTATTTACAGAGGTGTGGTGGACAGGGCTAAGATGCTTCGCTAACCTTTAGGTGGAGCCTACCCACCTACCCACTCCTAGCCTGAACAGGCAGCAGATGGCGCTGGTCTTACTGGATCTTACTGGTGAGAACTACTGGGGCCATGAAAGAAACTTTCACAGGAACTGTGACTGAGGAGTGTGGCCACAGCCAGAACCCGGGGAGGCAGGAAGGGAGTGGGGGAGTGCTCTCTTAGCTCCTACTGGTGCTTTCCATTGACCCATCTGAAGGGGCTTGGGCAAGGGGCTTGGGAGATGCACAGTACAGAGATCAGCTTCCCAAGGACAGAGCAAGGGAGAGCTGGGCAGAGAGTATGAGAGGGGATAGGGACAGTGGAAAATAAAAGAGAACATACCAGGTCATCTTTGCCAGGTGGTGTAACTCTCTCTGAGACTCCAATTTCTTACTGAAAAGTGACAATAACAGGAGCTACCTATGGAGCTGGGAGGGTGAATTGAACTGACCAGGAAATAGATGGGACAGTCATCCACTTAGAACCAACAATAAGTGGTAATTCCTTCTCTTCCTTTCCTTCCTGCACCTTGACTTATTTGGGGCTCTATTATCTGGTCTAGAATAGCTCCTGGCCCATGACATCTGAATGTATTCTATTGAGTAAAAGAATGAATGATATTTACACAGGACATATAGCTTATGCATTATAGAAATTCAGAGAACAGAGAGCATTACCCCTCCTCCCTGCACCTCCCTCCCCGAATCCCCATAGGGTGGATGGGGAATAATTACTTCACAGAAGAGATGGGTTGGGTTGGTCTTTAAAATACTGGCCAGAATGGGGCATCTGGGTGGCTCAGTCAGTTAAGCATCTGCTGTCTGCTCAGGTCATGATATCAGGGTCCTGGAATAGAGCCCTGTGTTGGGCTCTGTGCTCTCTGCTCAGCGGGGAGTCTGCTTCTCTCTCTGCCTTTCCCCCTGCTCATGCTCTCTCTCTCTGTCTCAAGTGGATACATTTTAAAAATCTAAAAGTAAATAAATAAATAAAAGGCTGGCAGGAATGCAATAGGCAGCAGAAGTTAGGTATGACAAGTGGAATAAACAAAAGTACTGAGAATCATTTGACTGGATGTGGGGATTTCCATGAGAGAGAAGTACAAGGTAGAGCTGGAAAAAGAGATTGGGGTCAAAATACATTCTAGACAACCACTGTGTTTGAACTTCATTGTGTTTTGTGGGATTCTAGAAGAGCATGATCAAAGCACAATTTTAGGAAGCTTAAACGTGAGCAGGACGAGTCAGGGGGGAGCAGGATAGGGGTTGGGTAATAACTAGGGCAGCTATGTGGGTGGGAGGTAGTTAGGGCGGGAACTTGACCCTAAGAGGTGACACTGTGCTGTCCTCTGGTGATCACTGCTTCTGAGGAATCAAAGGGTGACCTTTGTTTTGACTTCTTGAGAAGGAATTGGAAGGGATAGAGTAGAGGCAGGAACTGGCAGGGGAGGCTATGTTGCTTAGGGCAAAAATTCTGGAGAGTGTTCTTTGGGGCAGGTAAAGCTCATCTCTTCCATCTGTCTGCATCTGTTAGGGTTGTTGGGAGACTAGAAATTGTCAGAGTTTGTGAGGAAGCTATTGATACCTTATTTCACATGATTCCTGTTCAGCCTCCCGGAATCTTATGGCCTCTGCTGACACATTCCTGTGTTTATGCCATATGTGGACTTGAGTCCAGGCCTTGTGCCTTCCTCTTCTGTATTTGGTTAGGTGCCGTCGGTAGTGCCTCACCAGGTCCAGAAGACACACACCTACAGCCTGTGCCTTTCCTGACATATACCTTTGGAGAAAATCAGTGTTACCACGGGTTGCCATGAGGTCAACTCTGATGGTGTCTTGGAGATGCAATTAAACCAAATCAGCTGTGGTGATTCAGGATTATTTGAATGACTTTATATGAAGCAATCCAGACATTTTTTTTTTTTTTGGAAGATTTTATTTATTTATTTGCGAGAGAAAGAGAGAGAGAGGAGAGGGACAAGCAGACTTGGCACTGAGCACAGAGATAGATACGGGGCTTGATCCCATGACCCTGAGATCATGACCGCAGCTGAAGTCCAGAGTCAGAGGCTTAACCAACTGAGCCACCCAGGCACCCACCTAGACATTTCATATAGTCTGAATAATAAACAGGCCTGAGGGACGCCTGGGTGGCTTAGTTGGTTAAGTGGCTGCCTTTGGCTCGGGTTATGATCCCAGCATCCTGGGATCGGGTACCGCATCGGGTTCCTTGCTCAGCGGGGAGCCTGCTTCTCCCTCTGCCTCTGCCTGCCACTCTGTCTGCCTGTGCTCACTCTCTCTGACAAATAAATAAATAAAATCTTAAAAAAAACAAAAAACAAAACAGGCCTGAGACTGAGAAAGGCTGAACTAGGATGTAGCCATGAAGGAGAGGGGTCAGAAGCTATGAAAGCACTGTTTCAGTCAGCTTTCAGTGGGACCAGCCTCTTGATAAAGGGGGCCACGGGCCACATGGAATGCATTATACCTCAGGATCTTGGGCTGCTCTAACCTGTGTGCTTTTTCTCAATCCATAATTTATACTCAAATGTGCCTAGATGCATTCATAATAGAGATCACTAGTATAAACTTAATAATGTATATGCATTTTATTTCACTCCTTTGGAATGTTTCTGAAGGTGAGTTAGCTAAAAAAATTTATCCTGATTTTTCTCCTATTAGTAAATTTGCCTTGGGACTTGTGTTATAACATGTCACTGGAACACTTAAGGAATTTTCCTCCATCTTGGAGCAGCAAAGATACTTAGTTCCCGATCTCCATTTGTTCTTTAGTATTTTGACAGTACAAAGCCTTTTTTGGGTGAGTATCAGAATCCTAGAGTTTTTAAACTTCTCACCATCACAATAACACATAATAAACAAGATCTCTCACATTTACTGCCTGCTTACCATGTGGGCAACACGTGGGCATTGTTCTCCAGTGTTTCCCTGTTTTTTCTCATTTCATCTCCCCAGCGCTTCTCTGGGGTAAGTGCTCACTTTCCAGAAGGGGAAGCTTGTCACACAGCTGGTAGATAACAGCACTAAGATTTAAATCCAAGCACCTTGACTGGAGCAGTTTGAGAATGGAGAAGTTCACGTGATCATATTTTTAGTGCTAGATGTTTATCTTAATGAACCCCCCTAATGCATTTTAATCATATTGAGTCTCAAGTTTTCCTGCCTGCATAGATGATAGAAGTGGTACTGAAAACCATAGATAAGCTCCAAACCTCATTTTTGCCATGCATTTTACTGACCCTCTCTTTTCGTGGTAGGGAGTGGTAAGAGCCTTTCTGTTTCTTGCCCTCCCACGTGAACCTGCTAATGTGTAACAACACTAAGCCCCAGCAGGTATTTATGTTTGTGTCGGGAGTGGGATGAGGGGAAATTAAAATTTTAGAGCACTTGCAAATAATCAGGCACTCGGAGTCCATTCCTATTACATTTCGCTGATCCCAGTGTTTTATACCCTATATTTCCTTGTGACTTAGAATTCCCGAGACTTTCTCATGGAGGTATAAGAATTAAAAATTGCTGGTGCTCCCAGGTCACAGCCCAAGCTGTAGCTTGCTTCCCCTACTGGCAAAACTTTGGCCCCTGAAGCCACCACCCCTACTAACTGGATTACTGAGCCTGATAATTTTGACTCAGGAGTTAGCCTCTGGTTTAGCACAGATAATTGGTAGTCCTGCTTTCTGAAATGGTGGATGTGGAGGAAGAAGCAGATCTGGATTGAGGATGGAAATCAAAATTCCAATTTGGATATGTTAAGTTTGAATTATCTGTTAGAGGGGTGCCTGAGTGGCTTATCTGTTAAGCATCTGACTCTTCGTTTTGTCTTAGGTGGGTGAAGTCATGGGTCATGATCTCTTGGGTAATGAGAGTAAGCCTTGCATCACGCTCCCACTCCGGGTATGGGAGGTAGAGTCTGCATAAAGATTCTTTCCCCTGTCCCTTTCCCCACTCATTTGTGCAAGCAGACATGCATGCGCACTCTCTCTCTCTCTCACACATAAATAAATAAATCTTGAAAAAAAAAAAAAGAAAGAACTACCTGTTAGATATCCTAATGTCTCAATTTCTTGGAAACCATGAGTCTGGATTGGTGGTCACTAGTACAGAAATGTTACCAAATTCATGAGACTAGATGGAATGATTCAGGAAGTGAATGCTAATAGAGAGGAGACTTGAGGACTGAACCTTGGGGTCCTCCAATACCGGGAGGTTGGAAAGAGCAATAAAGCTCTCTTATAACTTCCAACTCTCCCCTTAGAAATACAGATGGAGAGAACAGATTTGGTGGTTGCCAGGAGTAGGGATGTGAGAATAAAAAGTGCACACATCTGAATGCATGTGGTGTTCTCAGTGACAGAGAAAAATAAACCCTACATAAATACACACATACACACACACACACACACACGAAATACAGATGCCTTGAGAGATGGGTTTAGGGCCCTTGAATTTCATTTAAGGGTATTCATCTTAGGCCAAGAAAAGGCAAACTCAGGTAGAAACTAGAGAAAGTAGCAGAAAAGGATTTCCCAAACCCACTCATAACTCTTTGCTGCTCCTTCTCCTGCTATACCAATTCCTTGACCTCACCCTTCTTTGCCTTCTGCTGCTCAATTTTGGTTTCCAGCCTTGGGGAAAATATCTGCTTTTCTTTTTTTTTAATTTTTAATTTTTAAAATTAACATATAATGTGTTATTAGCCCCAGGGGTACAGGTCTGTGAATCGCCAGGTTTACACACTTCACAGCACTCACCATAACACACACCCTCCTCGGTGTCCATAATTATCTGCTTTTCTGATTGCAGCTTGGCTCATTGTAAGGCTGCAGGATATTTTGGAACATTGCATAGTTTTCAGGTCATCTTTTTTTCAGGTCATCTTTGTAGTTGGGAACTTGCTGCAGTGTGGAAAAGCTAACTACACACCCTTGATCTCATTGAAAATATACTAGGATGTGTCTCTGTTCCTTTCCTGCTTAGGTTATTAAATGGTGTTCCCTTTCCTTTTGAAATATGTAGGACCAGGCAGCTTTATTTGCATAACCTTAAGGCACTTCCCTTTCTGTTGAAGGCTTGACTGTACAGCCTTACTCTGGCTTAATTAATCAGCAAATACAAAGCTTCTAAAGGAAATGTTTGTTTTCTTTTTCTCTTTGGAATTCTAGAGAGTGAACTGAATTAATAAAGTCAGATTTCTTTTACTAACTGCCTCAAAAGGATTTATTGAATTATACCCCTGCAACTTACTGAGTCTACTATGCATTGCTATGCCTCCCTTACATAATCTTAACAAAAGATTTCGCTTACTATAAATTTGGGAACAGCAGGTATAAGAATAATTGGTGCACAGCATGCAAGGTAGGTGGACTGCGTTAAATGAGTAGTGCTAATACAGGTAGAATTTAATTTCTCAAACAATTCATGGAACCAAGATTAATTTGGTGAAAGGATTCATGTGCTTTGCTTGGAGAAAAAGAAGCACATCTTTCTAACTTCCTGCGTCAGCATTTTGACTACAGCAAGACCTGTTGCTGTTCCTTTTAAGTCTTTCTTTTACTCCAGGTTACCTATTGTCTTAAAAACTTTTAATTCTTTCAGCTCCAAGCAAAGGAAGCTTGAAGAACACTCAAGCCTTAGAGAAACTCTGTTAGAAACTGTTAGCCACTTACCCCTCCAAAGTTTTCATGAACAACCCTGGATCAAAGGACTGAAAAGAAAGCCCTTTCAAAGGTGGTCTTTAAATGGTGGGGTTGTGTGTGTGTGTGTGGGTATAAATTCCTTTATTTTAAAGTAGGACAAACTCCGTAGCTTCCTTTGGAAATCTGTTTGGCATTTAACAGCCCTCTTTGTCTGAGGTGACTCCTTGATCTTTGTCCTCAACCCCATGGGTTACTATAGAAGACCCTTCTCGGTTTTATCCTCTATGAAGAGGGTGTAGCTTCGCCCACCTGCTGCTGTGTTCCGTTCAGTCCTTGAGAAATCAAAATGTTCAAGTTTGAGGGGATCTTAGAGCTTATCTGATTCAGAGGTCCTCTTAACACAATATTCGCCTTTGCTCCAGTCCTTTGAGTGATAAGATTACCCATTGTTAGATAGCTCTAAAGTAGCAAGTTAATTGTAGTTGGAATAAAAAAGCTGTTTGTTTTCTGGGCTCATGGTTCCATCTCTCTGGGCCTTTCCTTCTAGATCTATTTCTCAACCTTTCTACATATCACCTTCGTTGCTCTCCCCCAAACCACCTCCTGGTGAGTGTAAGGATCTGATTTTTTTCAGTAGTTCCTCCCTCTTCCTACTGCCCCCTGATTGTCAGGTGATGAGTATGGTTCAAGAAAATCAACCTCTGGGGGCGTCTGGGTGGCTCAGTGGGTTGAAGCCTCTGCCTTCGGCTTGCGTCATGGTCCTGGGGTCCTGGGATCGAGCCCCATGTCAGGCTCTCTGCTCAATGGGAAGCCTGCTTCCCTTCTCTCTCTGCCTGCCTCTCTGCCTACTTGTGATCTCTGTCTGTCAAATAAATAAATAAATAAATAAAATCTTATTAAAAAAAAAATCAAACTCTGGAAATTGAACATATCCAAAGGAAGCTTCGTTTGTGTCTCGGGAGAAGGGAGGTCAGTTCTGGAAATGACAGTAATGTTTCAGGAACAGTATTGCTTTGTCGTGGCATTTGGTAGTTATATAGTACTTTG
Organism: Taxidea taxus jeffersonii; assembly: GCA_003697995.1. NCBI lineage: Eukaryota > Metazoa > Chordata > Mammalia > Carnivora > Mustelidae > Taxidea > Taxidea taxus. The sequence continues at coordinate 37,506 of RCUC01155779.1, read as the reverse complement.
TTTTTTAAAAGCACGTTCATATTCATTATCTCATTGAATCTGCACAACCAACTTGTGCACTGGGTAGGGCATACATTGTTAGCCTAATCTGACAAAGCTGAGTCTCAGCTACTAAGAGACTGACCTTAGGTCATCCCTCTAGATAGAGATAGACATCCCTTATCCCTGTAATCTCTTGGATGAGCTCAAACTCATATAACATTTGGGGAATTCAGTGAGAAATTTCAGAGACAAGAATATAGATTCCAGTAGACTATAGTAATTATTCATTTTCCCAACCTGACTCATTCCCAGGAAATATTAGTTGTATATCTTGGCAAACCTCCTCAGTGTGCATTGTCTATACTGGCCACCCTAGGGTACCGTGTACTGGTGAGTCTGCTTTGGTCTAAGACCACCTAGCTCATGCCACAGCCTGACACATCCTGCTCACTGATCAAATGGTCAAGTAAGTAATTGACTCTGATGCTGGGGAACATCACTGACTTACCAGCATCGATTCCCACTATGTGCAGCTCAGCATCACTATGATAAAGGATGATTAGATACCTGATTTAATCTGGTGTTAAAATTAGGTTGAAATATTATTGTATGCTGTTACTGAGAATGTAAAATGGTGTAGCTTCTGAGGAAAATAGTGTGGCAGTTCCTCAAAAAATTTGAAATAGAATTACCAGAATAGGACCCAGCAGTCCTACTTTTGGATATACAGCCAAAAGAACTAAAGCAGGGTCTCAAAGAGATATGTGTACACCCGTGTTCATGGTAGTTATACTAGTCAAAAGGTAGAAGCAACCTAAGTGTTCATTGACAGATGAAAAAATAAACAAATTTTGATATATACATACAGTTAGTTGACCCTTGAACAACATGGGCTTGAACTGCACAGGTCCACTTACATGTGGATTTTTTTCTATAAATATAGTGTAACATTTTTTTGGAGATTTGCAATGATTTGAAAAAACTTGCGGACCAAAAAAAAAACTTGCGGACAAACTTGTAGCTTAGGAATACTGAAAAAAATTAAGAAAGATTAGATATTATTGTAAGAATACAACATATAATAGATATAACATACAAAATATATGCTAATCAACTGTTTCTTATTGGTAAGGCTTCCAGTCAACAGTAGGCTATGAGTAAAGTTTTTGGGGAGTCAAGGTTATGCATGGATGTCGACTGCGTGGGAGGACAGTGCTCCTAACTGCTGTGTTGCTCAAGGGTTAACCATACAATGGAATATCACTCAGCCTTAAAAAGGAAGGAAATTCTGACACATGTTACAATATAGATGAAGCTTGGGCATCATACTAAGTGAAAAAAGCCAGTCACAAATAAAGAATCCATACTGTATGATTATACTTATACAGAATACCTAGAGTAGCACAATTATAGTGACAGAAAGTAGAATGGTGTGTGCTAGGGGGCTGATGGGAAGAGAGAATGGGGAGTTGTTAAATCAGAACATAGTTTTAGTTTTGCAAGATGAAAAGAGTTCTGGAGGTGGATGATGGTGATGGTCATACAACAGTGTGAAGGTACTTGCAACTACTAAACTGTCCGCTAAGAAAGGGTTAAGATGATACATTTTGTGTTTTCTATATTTTACCACAATTAGAAAGAAATTGAGTTGAAACAGCAACTGTAGGCAAAGAGACAGAAGAACAACAATAAAGGTTAATGGAATAAGGGCTCCAATGATAAAAACATCAGAGGACATATACATTGAGCTTATCTTATTTTATTTATTTTTTTTTAAAGATTTATTTATTTATTTGAGAGAGAGGAGAGGGAAGAAGCAAAGGGAGAAAAAGAGTAAGAGAGAATCTCCAGCAGACTCCCTCTTGAGCATGGAGCCTGATGCAGGGCTCGATCTCACCACCCTGAGATTACGACTTGAGCCGAAGCCTGAAAGAAGAGCTGGACGATTAGCCTACTGAGCCACCCAGGTGCCCCCATTTAGCTTATTTTAAATGAAACTATCATGAAGTATGAGAGGCACAAGGTAAATAAGAGGTACTTACAAGTAGCAAATGCCAAGAAAAGGACTTAATTGTTAATGGGAGGACATGTCCTTGTGTGCACAGTGTGGGCATGACTCCCCCTGCTTGTGTTCCCTCTCTCATTGTTTCACTCTGTTAAATAAATAAATAAACTCGTAAAAAAGGGAATATCAGTTGTAACTCATAAAGAATATTTTCTTTTTTTTAATATTTTATTTATTTATTTGACACAGAGAGAGAGATCACAATAGGCAGAGAGGCAGGCAGAGAGAGAGGGGAAAGCAGGCACCCCACTGAGCAGAGAGCCTGATGTGGGGCTTGATGCTAGGACCCCAAGACCATGACCAGGGCCGAAGGCAGAGGCTTAACCCACTGAGCCACCCACGCACCCCATGAATATTTTCATTGAAAGAAATATTTCCTTGTTCTGTCCACTAAACAGGTCTAGGACCAATGACCAATCCAGTAGTAATGCCCATATTACAGTATCTTAATATCATTTCTTATGGAAACAAACTAATGCTGTGTCTTTGATGGGGTTTTCAAGCAGAGCCTGAGGAAGGGACATTCTTGTGAAAGTTATTTATTGAAGGAGAGCTCTCAGGAAGAGAATAAGGGAAGCAGGACAAGGCAGGGGGCAAAAGCTAATAAGCAAGGACAAAGCTTGGCCGGAGACGAGTTTCAGCCTGGACTTGCACTGGGCTGTGGTGCATGAATTGCACTCTAGAGTTAGTCTCAACTTGAAGCGACCCTTTAGTCCCTCATTTCAGTTCATCACTGGCCATGGGCTACTGAGATGGGGGTGTGAGGAAGCTGGATTTAGCCCAGGGGAGCTTTTTTTGAAGAAGGGGCAGATGTGAGCCATTAACAGTCAACACTAGAAGCTGCTGGGAGTGCACTGGCTGGGGGTGGGGGATGCGTGCGGGATCCAGTTGGGACATCTGCAGCAGCCATCTTATACCCCTAGGAAAAATGGCTGATCCAGGTTTCAAACAAGAAATATAGAATGAACCTGGCGTATCCTGTCAAACCAGAAAGCAAGGACGCATCGAAGATCACCGAGATTTTGTCAGAAGGACCAGGAGTAAACTTGGAGAGGTTCCTACTGCCTGATCAGTAAGAATAACGATCACAATGGATCGACATACATCAATATATTAAGAATCCATGAGTTTATGATATTTAAAAAAACCAACAAACCACCTGATTAGAGTGCCCTTTGGAGAATGCTAAATGAACCAAGTCACTTTTCTGAAAAAATAGCAAAGGGAAAGGAATTAAGCATTATCCTGTCTTTGCTATAAGAATTATTCTTTATGGTAATCAAATAGCTGTTGAGGGAAGAAAGCATGATGAGATTCGAATGTCATCATTTGGCAAACTGTAGTGAGGGAATGAACCAAACCAATGATCATCAGTGACTTCTTACCCCCCAAGAGAGGCAGCCACACATTATGTGCTTTATATATAATGCTTGAGAAATATTCTTTTTTTTTTTTTTAAAGATTTTATTTATTTATTTGAGAGAGAGAGAGAGAGATAGAGTGAGAGAGCATGAGAGGGGAAGTCAGAGGGAGAACAAACTCCCCATGGAGCTGGGAGCCTGACGTGGGACTCGATCCCAGGACTCCGGGATCATGACCTGAGCAGAAGGCAGTTGCTCAACCAACTGAGCCACCCAAGTGCCCCTTGAGAAATATTCTTGCAAACACATTGAACCTACATTAGATCAAACCACTAGTTCTAATTACAGATTTATACAAAACACAGAGGACAGAGGAATATGTTGAAAGATTTCCTGAAGATACAGTTTGTAAAATCCAGACTATGGGAAACCTTTGGAGAAAGAGTCCAGTTTCTTACAAACACATTATAAGAAACAAAAAATGGGGGGGATAATCTATAGATTAAAAGAGATTGAGGAGACCTATTGATTAAGTGTAATGTGTAGTCCTTGTTTGGATGAACAGACTGGATGTAAAAGAAGAATTTTTGAGAAAATGTGGGACTAACCAGATACTTGATGATATTAGGAAATTGATATTAATGCTTGAGACTGGTAATGGTATTGTGATTTTGTTAAAAGTAGTCCATATCTTTTAGAGAGATGTACTAAATTATTTAGTAATGAATTATTAAGATCTCTGGAATCCACTGGGAATCCAAAGGAGTGGAGGAGCAAATGTGGGTAGGAATATAGTCCCTACAACGCTGACCAAGACTTGGTAATTGTTGAAGGTGAGCAATGTGTAAATGGTAGTTCCTTAAACTTTGTTATTGTATAAGCCTGAGATGTCCCAGAATGAAAGGTTTTAGACATTTAAAAAAGTGAAACACATATTGTGTGAAATTTATATCATCGATAATTTGCTTTATTAAGTCCCTCTTGTGGCTTTTGTTTTTCATGGAGTGAGCCTAAATCATTCTTAATAATACTTCCAGATTTCAGACATTTACCAATAGAAGGGTTTTAGAAAGATAGAAAGGAGCGATATTCCCATGGCTGTCTTTTAATGCTTTTGATTTCTTTAACAAAGGACTGTTGCTTATTTGTTAGCTTTTTACTGAGAACATTTTATAATAACATGTTAGTGGATGGCGTAAGAAGTGTGCTGTTATTTAAAATTTAACAAATGGGGGCGCCTGGGTGGCTCAGTGGGTTAAATCCTCTGCCTTCGGCTCAGGTCATGATCTCAGGGTTCTGGGATCGAGCCCCGCATCGGGTTCTCTGCTCAGCAGGGAGCCTGCTCCCCCCCCCCCGCCTGCCTCTCTGCCTACTTGTGATCTCTCTCTGTCAAATAAATAAATAAAAAATCTTTAAAACTTAACAAATGATGTAAAACAGGTGAAGAATTATATAGGCATATTCTTTCATTTTAATATCTAAAAACGATTTTCACTGAGATTGCTATTTTTGTTCTTTGTAGATTTATTGATATGAAAATAGAGCCATTATTGAAACAAAGTGGACCCAAAAGGCAGCATGCCATCACATTGCTTGACTTTGTCTCCATGAAACTCAAGGATACCTAGTCTTAAAACTTTTTTCATGGTAAATAGAATTCTTCCACTGCGGTGTTACTTTATTCCAGCAGATTATACTTGTATCTTCTTACAGAGCTCATGAAATTTTAATGATGGTGGAAATGCAAGCTATTGAACTGCCTAATCGATTTTAGTTAATCTTTAATATTGACATTCCATTCCATTATGTGACTCTCTATTCAGGAGATGGTTTTCCTGAGGTAGATTCTTTGCTTTCATTTTGCTGCTCAGACGTCCATTTTTCTTTGCTTAGAGAGGCGAGCTGACGATTTACCCATATCTAGCTCTATTTAAAGCTTACTTAAGAAAGCTTGAAACCATTAGTGTACTTTAAAATTATCTGTGAATTTTACTTTTATATTAGCTCTATTAGAAACAGGCAATGGATAGGGCGCTTGGGTGGTTCAGTTGTTTGAGAATCCGTCTCTTGGTTTTAGCTTGGGTCATGATCTTGGAGTTTTGAGATCAAATCCCATGTTGGGCTTCACGTTCAGTGGGGAGTCTCTTTGAGATTCTCTCCCTCTCCCTCTGCCTCTCCTCCCTACTCTCCTCTCTCTCTCTCAGTAAACAAATAAATAAATCTTTAAAAAAAAGAGAAATAGACATGGATAATTGAGAATAAATTTATTTTGCTGCTATACCAAATGCAAGAACAAAACCCCCACCAAAACTGTTCACTTTTGCAAAAACTGGATAGCAAGACATGGGTCTTTAAGAAGCCATGGGGCCCTTACAGGACATGTGCTTTTGTGCTATTAATTTTTATAACCTGCGGTTATAGAAAAATTATTTTTCAATAGGCAGCATAAGTGTTGAAAATGAGCTCCTTTTTCTTAGCTATCAAGATAACCACATCCCTTGAACTGTGATTATAATCAGTTTTGACATATCAATTTCAGCCTCTTCTCTTCCTCCTGCATTCCAAGAACGTTAAACATTATTTAGTATGATTCTTTGTCCCAAGAGTTCAGAAGGGCAAACAATACACATTCAGGCTGCACGTATACTTTAAAGTACAGCGCCATGTATTCATTCAGTTCTTTGGAGTTTGAAGAAGAGATGCTAAGAAGTCACTAGCCATGGGGCGCCTGGGTGGCTCAGTGGGTTAAGCCTCTGCCTTTGGCTCAGGTCATGATCTCATGATCTCAGGGTCCTGGGATCGAGCCCCGCATTGGGCTCTCTGCTCAGCAGGGAGCCTGCTTCCTCTCTCTCTGCCTGCCTCTCTGCCTACTTGTGATCCCTGTCTGTCTCAAATAAATAAAATAAATAAAATATTAAAAAAAAAAAAAGAAGTCACTAGCCAGGATTCTTGGCACCTTGTTCTATCTGTTTGGGTCTTTTTTTTTTTTTTTGGTGTCTGTGAAACAGACGATTAGACTCCCATTTAATGAAGTGTGAACTATAGTCAGACTTGATTTCTTCCACTGATGAGAAATTTATGATTTTCACCAATAAGAGAAACCACTTGGATTCAATATCTAATTGTTGATCTGTTTTTGAGTTGTGATACTATTTTCAGGAGTAAATTACTGCGTATGGTAGGAGAGTTTTAGAATTCTGGGGCTCATGGCCTGCTCCTAAAAATTTAGATAGTTCCTTTTGGGATGCCTGGGTGGCTCAGTTAGTTAAGCATCTGCCTTCAGCTCAGATCGTGATCCTGGGGTCCTGGGATCGAGTCCTACATTGGGTTCTTTGCTTAGTGGGAAGCCTGCTTTTCCTTCTGCCTGCTGCTCCACCTCCTTGTGCTCTCTCTCTCTGACAAACAAAATCTTAAAAAAAAAAAAAACCTAGATGGTTTGTTTTGTAATATACGTATAAACATGTGGTTTGAAGGTGGGAGCTGGGGTGCGAAGATGAGTAAATTTGGGTATCAGGCATTGTTTGATACTTTTGGCAGTTACTTAGTGTTTGCTTTATATTCTCAGTTATTTTCACGGGCTCTTTTTATTTCTCTAGGTATCTATAACTTTGAGTAAGAGAGTGTTCTATATTATAAGGCACTGTAAGAGCATTTCATTAGTTGGTGTTTTAAAACATCTCTAATTGTGGAGCCAGATAAGTTGAAAAACAGACTAGCACCGCTTTCTTAGAAACATACTAAAATTATTTTTCCAAAGTCATTTCTTCATAATAGTTCTGTCTCACGTTCTGACTTTAATAATGAGAAGAATTATATCCCCCTGAGAAGAAAGAGACTGTGCTTTGTGTTCTAAACCTTGGCCCTAGGGCATTGAGGAATTGCAATAAGTTTTTAATAATGAATCTCTGGTCTACATTTTCTGCCCAAGTAGCTGTTGTTTAGCCATCATAGACTAGGAGAAAGTTGTAAGGTGAGAAGTCAGACCGAGGAGGAATACAGGAAAGGGAATTCATAGGCTCAGTTATTGTAGCAAATTGCCAAGTTAGACTGTATTTTATAAATTCAAAACAACTTTTCTCATTACTCTTTTAAGAGTTATTTATCATGGGGACAGAAAATTAACTTTTTATATCACATGCTGTAAGAGCACCTGGTTTATTAGTGGGTTGGGCCCAGTTTAGTTTTGCTTGATTTAAGACTTAACCCTGGGACGCCTGGGTGGCTCAGTTGTTAAGCGTCTGCCTCAGGTCATGATCCCAGATCCTGGGGTCAAGCCCTGCATCGGGCTCCTTGCTCTGCTGGGAAGCCTGCTTCTCCCTCTCCCTCTCCCACTCCCCCTGCTTGTCTTCCCTCTCTCGCTCTCTCTTTATCAAATAAATAAAATCTTAAAAAAAAACCTCAGCCTTTCTGCAAATATAATAAACAGTATGATAGAGTGGCTAAGAGGGTGTATTTTGGAACCACACTGCCTAGTGAGAGTAAATTCTGGCTTTAGCACATATTACCTCATATTGCCTTTGGGTTCTGTAAGTTGTTTAGCTCCACTGTGGCTCAGATTCCTCAACTGGAGAAAGGGGGTCATAACCATATTATGTCGTTATGCAGATTCATCTTTTTAAGGTGCTCAGAAAAGCACTTGGCATACAGTGAATGCTTTATCTGTTTACTATTATTACTTATGCACAACCTAGGTATGGGACAGGGTACTAGAGATATTGGTGATATGGAGGTGAGTAATATATGGTCTCTGACTTTAAAGTCTTGTGGAAGGGGACAAACAGAGGGTTCCAACATAGTGTGATAGAGGGTGTTCTAAGAGAATATTAGTGTCACTTATCTCAAAATAGGAAGTTCAGAGAAGGCTTGCTGGAGGAAGTGCTGTGCTGAGCTGAATATTAAAGGATTGTTGAAGAAATAGGGAAAAGCCTTTCAAGCAGGGGAGCAAAATGTCTTGAAGGAGCAGTGTGAGAGAGCTTTGTTCCTTCTGGGGAGGTAGAAATAGTTGCCAATGAAGCTGGTGGAGAGTTCAAGGCTGAGAATGGGTAAGGTCACAAAGGGCTTTGTTTGCCATGCTAAAAAATGTGGCCCTTTATCTTTTGGTATTTGGGGCCCCTGAGGACAATGAGTAATAGAGGATTGGGAAGATGATTACAGTTTGAAAGGTTAGTATAGTGCTAGTGTACTGGTTGGATTAGAAAAGTGCAGGGTTAGAGTCAAAAACACTAATGCTTTGGTCCAAGTAAGAAATGATTAGGACTTGAATTAAGATAGTTAATAATGTAGATGCAAAGAGAAATTAATTTGAGAGCCATAAAAGATTATAATAAATATAACTTGGTAACAAATACTATGTGGGATGAGGAAAAAGGAAAAAAAACCTCCACAATTATAGACACATATAGTTGGTTTCTAGCTTTAGAAAATAGGTAGATTCTGGAGTATTACTAAAATGGGAGTAAAGCAAGATGAGAGGAATATGGTGTGATGTGGGAGAGTGGGAGGATATGTTGGATTTTGTATGTGTGGTGTTTTGAGAGCTAAATGGTGGAATAGAAAGCCATCAGGATGAAACAAACAGAAGATACAACCAGAGAGGAAAACCAGGGGAGAATGGTGTCACAAAAGCCAAGAGAAGACTGAATTCCAAGAAAGGAATGGAAAGGATATAAAATAGTACAAGAAGTCAAGAGGGATGAAGGCTGAATCTGTGCTCTGAATTTTAAGTAGCAATGAAGAGGACATAAGTGTTCTAGTGGGAGGACATTTTAGATGTATGATGTTGGGCAGGAACCAGATTTCAGTGTACTCAAGAGTACCTAGGACTTTTGATTTCAAGGTGGCAAGTAGGGAGCTTTCAATTCCTGATTCTCTTTGCCAAATCACTCCAAAACAACAAGGAGAACAAGAAACTGAAAGACGAAGCCAATCTTTGATGAAAGTGGGAGACATTTGTAACCTGGAACCATAGTACATGAAGATGAAAGCAAATGGAGAAAGGTAAACGACTTAGCTAAGAAGAGAAAATATGTACAGAGAATCTAGCCATCGTCCCCTTCCCAGCACCCTAGAGTCTACATGGACAGGAATAGGAATCACCTTGTTTTGTTGTAGGTGAAAATGAGGTGAGGATTGCAAGTAGGAATTGTTTGAAAAGCTCCATAAGGAGCATTTTGACTAGGTACCTTTGTAACTATTCAGACATCTTCTTCCTCACTCCTACAGGAAATGAAAAGTATAATTTCTGGGGCACCTGGCTGGGTAGAGCATGCAATTCTTGATCTCAGGGTTGTGAATTTGAGCCCCACGTTGGGTGGAGAGATTGCTTAAAAATAAAATCTTTAAAAAACTTATACTTTCGGAAGAAATTAAATCAAAGAGTCTGTGGACTTAGGAATACCAGACATTGAAGAAGGCAGGGATGAGGTGTGGGGGTGAGTAAATCTGATAAGACATCTACACCTCAGCACCCTCATCCCACTACCACAACCCCCACTCCAGAATGCCAGCATCCAGGCTTATGCTTCCCAGATAGTTGAACAGAAGACTCTTCTCTGAGGAAACTGAACCACCCTGAGGAAGACAGATTTTAGTGCGGATCCTATGAAAAAGTCAACTGCTACCTTATTGCTTGGTAATGAATCCCACCAGTTGACACACTTCATCTGTCATGCTTTGGCAAAGCCCGCTAATTGGACAAACCTAAATCGTATTCCCAATTTTTGTAGTGAGCTTTTTAGTATCTCAGTCCTGAATGTGAATGGATGATGGCTAAACATTACCGGATATTGAAGAAAGCTTCCAACATAAAGGAGAGAAAACAAAAATCTCAGAGTAAAGAGGTAATAAGAGGAACTCAGAGGAAATAGTGACAGTATGGAGAGATGAAGAAATTTCCCAACATCCTCAAAAGGGTAAGAGAAGATGAAATATGTATTTAAATATAATTAAAAAATTAAAAAACATGACCATCTATAAATATAAGTTGAGCATATATTAAAGATTTTATTCAACTCATTAATTAATGGGGGAGCCTGTCAGATGATAAGATCAATTCAAAGGAGAGTCTGAAGGAGATATATAATTAGTCAGGAATGCCAAAGTGAATTTGCTAATAGAGGCAAAACTGGTTAATGTCTTATGGATGAATAATATGTAATATCGTGGTTGTCATTTTTGCTGGGTGGAAATCAATTGGATTACTGGACAAAATTCATTTGCATTGCTAAGGACAAGAACAGTTTGCTTTATTACAAGTTACCTTTACTCTTACAGGTTTATAAATAGCCTGGTCTAGTGGTTCTCAAAGTATGGTTCCTGATCCGCCAGCATCAGAATCACCTGGGTGCTTGTTCTTTGTTCTGATTAACTGAATCAGAAATTCTGGATGCCGGGCACCTGGGTGGCTCAGTGGGTTAAGCCGATGCCTTCGGCTCAGGTCATGATCTCAGGGTCCTGGGATCGAGTCCCACATTGGGCTCTCTGCTCAGCGGGGAGCCTGCTTCCCCTCCCCTCTCTCTCTGCCTGCCTCTCTGCCTACTTGTGATCTCTCTATCAGTCAAATAAATAAATTAAAAAAAATCTAAAAAAAAAAAAGAAATTCTGGATGCCAAGTCCAGCAGTCTGTATTTTAGCAAGCCCTCCGAGTGCTACTGATAGATGCATTATAAAGCGGGACAACTACTGATTTAGTCATCTTCTTTTGTTTTTGAATTTTTTTTTTAAAGATTTTATTTATTTATTTGACAGACAGAGATCACAAGTAGGCAGAGAGGCAGGCAGAGAGAGAGGAGGAAGCAGGCTGTCTGCAGAGCGGAGAGCCCGATGTGGGGCTCCATCCCAGGTGGGATCATGGGATCATGACCTGAGCCGAAGGCAGCAGCTTTAACCCACTGAGCCACCCAGGCACCCCTGTTTTTGATTTTTAATTTTTTTTTTTATTAAGTAGGATCCATGCCTAACATGGGGTTTGAATTCATGACCGAAAGGTCAAAGAATTGCATGCTTTATGAACTGAGCCAGTCAGGAGCCTCCTGTTACCCCTGGTTTTGTTTTGTTTTCTTTTTTAAAAAATTTTTTTGATTTAGTCAATAGAAACTCAATCAAAGGTGCCCACCTCTATAGAATTAGATAATCCCCAGAGGGTTTCAATGGGGTTCTTTAACACTCCTTTGAAAGAACGCCTAATATTCTCTTTTGCCCATTTCCAAGTCTTGGGCAGTTTTTTCCCAACACATCCATGAAACAAAAACAATGTGAAATTAAAAAATAATAAGGAGCAAAACATAAAAAAACAATTCCTAGAAATTAAAAATGACAGCATACCCACTCCCCTGAAATTTATAGTTGATGAAATCTTTCAGAAAGTAGAAGACAGACAATTGGAGAGAAAAGATAAGAAAATGGTAGAATGGATCCATGTGGTCCCATATTTCAAAAAAGAAATTGTCAGAGATAAAACAAAAACAAAAGGTCTCAGAACTGAAGGAAATCTTTAGATTAAAAAGACCTACTTATTGGGGGTTCCTGGCTGGCTCAGTTAGAAGACCATGCAACTCTTGATCTCAGGGCCATGAGTCCGAGCTCCACACTGGGCGTAGAAATCACTTAAATAAATAAATAAATAAATAATCTTAAAAAAAAAAAAAAAAGAGAAGACCTACTGAGTGCCTAACACAATGAATGAATAAAAGATGTATGCTAAGACAGATTAGTGTGTGAGCGGGACACTAGGGATAATAAGATTAATAAGATGATCATAGAAACTGAGAAAGAGGGAGAGGGAGGGGAGGGAGAGGGAGGGGCAAAAGGGGAGGGGATGAGGGAAGGAGAAAGGAGGGAATGGTGGAGGGATGGAGGGTGGAAGGGAAGAATCAGCATAATGACTTAAAATGGGTATTTTATTGTATGTGAACTATTCCTTAGTAGAGCTGATTTAGAAAAAGACAAAATATGGGAAAATAGAGGGTGTCTGGGTGGCTCAATTGGTTGGCCATCTGATTCTTGATCTCAGATCAGGTCTTGACCTCAGGATTGTGAGTTCAAGCCCTGCACTTGTCTTTGGGCTGGGTGGGGAACCTACTTCAAAAAAAAAAAAAAAAGAAAGAAAGAAAAAGGAATGAGAAAATAGAGTGTTGTTGGACTTTAGAAAAATACTAGAAGCCTTAAGACAATGGAGAATTGCTCTTGAAATTCTGAAGGACAATGACTTCCAATCCAGAATGTTAAGCCCAAACTGTCGGTGAAGTGTGAGGATAATGACACTGTCATGCAGGGATTCACACAATTTCCATCAAGTGAACCTTTTCTCCCTTGACTGGTAGGAGATGTGTGCTTTCAAATGATGTAATGAAACAAAAAAGAAGAAGATGTGAGATCCAAGAAACTGAGGATTAACACAGGAAAGAGGTAAAGAGAATCTGGAGGACAATCTGTAAGATGGTCCTGAATTCTTGTCTGTGCAGCAGAGCTAGCTAATAGCCAGCAGAGACAGGAGGCTGGGAAGGCTCCTGAAGAGATTTCTACAGGACTAACAGAAGGACACATTGGTCATATCGACTATTTACATTGAGAGAAGTAGTCAGAGTGGCAGGTGAACCTCATTTTCCTGGGATGGGTGTTGAGGATGCCACCTCAGGTGGAGACCTGGCACAGAATCTGAAGCCAGTGCAGCAACGGAGGAGAACTGTAGACTTAGGGCACTGACCACTTCCCTCCATCAGTGCAGCCACTGCTTTCCTGGATGGCGGAAGAATTAAGTTCATCAGGTTCTAACCTAGTCCCCTCTGGGTACTATCCTCCGGCACAGATGGGACATGTCTGCTCTTACATCCTCACCACTTCCCCAATAGGTCCCCTGAGCCTCCTGGGGTCTGGTTGGGCTGGATCCTTCCTCCCCAACCAGCCTTCGTACTCCAGCTCCTTGGAGTTGGGGCCTTGGGGTGAGTCTTTCAAACAAACCAGAAACCATAGAGATTAAAAGAAAGAAAATACAAAGAAATGAGGCAATTATTAACTGGAAGTTTGAATAAGCAAGGAAATTTAATCGGGATATGTGCTTGATTAAACAGGGAATGTTATTGTCATAGACTTAATGATGAAATCACTGAATGTGGATTTAAGCAAAATTTATGTAAGAAAGGTATAATGTTTGTCTACCATAATAGAAACTCAATAGATAATATCTAAAATTAATGAATCTAGAGATACTCTATGTGCATTTTATATAGAGCCATGAAAGTCAAAGTGGTAGGAACCAAGGATGTGAACGTAGTTGCATCTGGGAGGAGAGGGAGGAGAGCCCGAGACCACCACTTTTGTGTACCACCTGTTTATTTATTATTTTTTTTTAAAAATTATTTATTTATTTATTCGACAGAGAGAAATCACAAGTAGGCAGAGAAGCAGGCAGAGAGAGAGAGAGGGAAGCAGGCTCCCTGCTGAGCAGAGAGCCCGATGCGGGACTCGGTCCCAGGACCCTGAGATCATGACCTGAGCTGAAGGCAGAGGCTTAACCCACTGAGCCACCCGGGCGCCCCATGAATATTTTCACTGAAAGAAATATTTCCTTGTTCTGTTTATTGATTAGGATGCAATGAGAACTCAAACTTACTCCTTCTTACCAATCTCTAATTCAATCACTCTCTGCGTCTAAGGAAAAATATAAGACAGGTTTCACAACTTTTCTGTAAAAATAGAAAATCCCTGGGATTTTTTTCAAACATTAAAGATTTTTTTTTTTAAATATGTATATATTTTTTTCAGTTTTTTTTTTTTTTTTGAGATTTTTTATTTATTTATTTGTCAGAGAGAGAGAGAGAGCACAGGCAGACAGAGTGGCAGGCAGAGGCAGAGAGAGAAGCAGGCTCCCTGCCGAGCAAGGAGCCCGATGTGGGACTCGATCCCAGGACGCTGGGATCATGACCTGAGCCGAAGGCAGCTGCTTAACCAACTGAGCCACTCAGGCGTCCCAAACATTAAAGATTTTAGCACAGTCTAGTGCTAGCACTACTTCAGGCTGATCTTATGTATGATCACAACTCTGTATTTGAAGTTAATATTCCTCTTTTCTCTTAGCCTGAGCCAGAGTTGGGGAAGAGGTGAAAGACATGGTTGGCTTCTCTTTTCCTTCTTTGTTTTCTCCCATACTGTCCAGTTGTTGCTTCTGACTGCTCTAGGTTGGCCCAAGGAGAAGATGGGAGCCCATGTAGTTAAGATCTGGCATCTGTGCCCTCTTCGTGTGTTGCATTTCCCTTCATGTGGGAAAAATCTTTGTGTATTCTGCCTTGCCCCCCCCTCCTCGAGCTTCTGATGATCCACCCCCTCTAGTTTGTCCCTTCTTCCATCCACAAAGTCCTTTTGGATAGGATCACCTTGAATAGGCACCTAAGTTAGCTCCCTCTCTCTTGGGACCCACGTTAGGTCCCCAAAGAGCTTGTGTCTTTGCCTGTCAGGGTGGGTAGCTCAGTCCCAGTCAACTCTTTTCCTCCAACCACATTCTTCACCATTAGATTCTCTTGGTGAGAGTCATATTCTAGTCATATGTGCTCTAACATCAGGGACACATGCTTAACCCTTCAGGAGATCTGCTTGTACACTCTTTTTTGTTATAAGGTACAGGGCAAGCATACCGACCTCTCTTCTAGGAAGAAGATGTACAAGGCATCAGTAGCTTTCTCCCAAGCAATCTCTCTTGGTTTCTGGCCTTGTCTGCCTCTCTTGAGTAGATGATGGACTCTAGTTGCTCTAATTGTTATTACAGTTACAGCTTAACATGGCTTTCATAGATGCTCCAGTACAATACTTTTCACGCATTTGTGGGGAAGATTTTTTTTTTTAATTTTTGACCCATTGAAGATCTACATATGGTCCTTTAATGCATGACTGGTCTCTTCAGCTCATGTCACGGGTGATTTACCACATGAGCTCAGCAGTGTCTGAAATGGTCTGTTCAACAAGGCGAGTCTGTTGACCATTTCCATTTCCAGAACAATGTCAAATCATTCAAAAAGTTGCTAAATACTCTAGATTTCCATATTTACCTTGTAGCAAACTAGTATAACAGTTGTCAGGCTGGCAGCATTCCATGGGCATATTTTTAGTTGTGCTGTTCTAGCATTTTCCGTTAGGATCCCTTCAGGATTGAGAGAAAGGAGGACTTAAATATCATTCCTGGCCTTTGGAGCATTAGCCAAAATAGACCAAAAAATATATATATTTTTTGTATATTATAGTTTAATACCCTATTATAGGTATAATATGTCTTCACTAATTCCACTAAATATATTTATTACATTACATAAATATATTTATTACATCTGCTCTGACACAGATCATATAAAAATAGAATGTGTATTCTAAAAAAGGGAGAGACATAACAAAAATATAACTAAACTTATACTATGTTAGGAAATGATAAGTGGTATGAAAAAAATACTTGAAGTAAGGGGGAAAGAAAGGTGGGAGTGGAATAATGGGCTGCAATGTTATGTTGCATGCTCCGAGAATATTTTTTTTAAAGACTTTATTTATTTATTTGACAGAGATCACAAGTAGACAGAGAGGCAGGCAGAGAGAGAGAGAGAGAGGGAAGCAGGCTCCCCGTGGAGCAGAGAGCCCAATGTGGGGCTTGATCCCAGGACCCTGGGATCATGACCTGAGCTGAAGGTAGAGGCTTTAACCCACTGAGCCACCCAGGTGCCCCCCGAGAATATTTTTTGATAAAGTAACATTTCATCAGAGATCTGTATCAGGGACAGAACCATCTATCTGCATAAAAGGCTTTTAGGCTAAATGCTTTTGAGACTCATAAGCTCCTTAGCTTATGAGTCTGTCTTACTTTGATAAAAAATAAAAGTAAATTTAAAAATGAATGGGGAAAAATGAATGGGAGATGAGGACATGGAGAGAGCATTTTTAGAGATGTTTTGGTGAGAAGAAAGGGAGGACTTCCCTGGACCTGCACAGAATGAAGGTGGGGATAAGAGGAGAAATAGATACATTCTGGGATTGGTGGAGTTGGTTAAATAGGAACAGTGTTGTGAGTCCAGTTGATGTTTGATATTTTTATATTTGTTGGGGAATCAAACTGACTGTTTGAATGATATTTTGAAAGCAGGCTTCAGTAATTTAAGCTTAGGAGTTAAGGTGAATATTTTGGCTGATTCAAGATGGGGGATGGAATTGAGAGCTCTAGAGAAGGTGGCTGGGATATTGATGTCAAGAGAATGCCTAAAATGACAAAGCATGAGACCAGCTGAGGAAGAAGAGGAAATCACAAGGGCAGGAATACATCTGACAACAACAAATAAGGGCTGGAGGTGTGATTAACTTGAAAAAGGGTGAGAGAATTAGCCAGAAATTTGAGGTCACCTTGTTGGATTAGAATGAGAAGTTTCAGAGTTGGTTCAGTTCCAGGTGGTGGTGTCATCCAGAACGAGGCCATGGGTCAGAAGAGAAGAGAAGGTGAGTTCAGAAGGTTAGGAACTTTTATGATTGAGGTGTTAGATGGTTCATCCAAATGGTGTGGAAATCTCCCGGGATGATGACGACACTCAGTATGGAGAAGAAGCAGTGAGTCAGATGCCAAAGTCCTCAGTGAACGAGGGGGTGTGGCCAAAGGTTAGACAATTCAGAAAGGAGACATGTGGCATTGGATGATGGCGTGGATGTAAGAGAGGGGCAGGCTTTTGATGGGACACACGGGAGAAGGAGCAGCCACTTGTGGAGGGATGCAGGGGTGCCAAGAGCAGGCACTTAATAAATGATTAAGGTAAGACAAGCAGTGGAGTTGTTACTTTCTGTGAGAGGGTAGAGCTTGTTGACTGTGAAATGGAGGTTCCAAAGGGCACCTGGAAAAAGTTGGCAGGGAAGATAGTGGTAGAGGAGGTATAGATAGCAGGATGATAGTCTTTGAGAGAAGAGTTGCTTATGGGGCTTGAATTTGGGGCCGTAGCTGAGGATGGCAGGGGTCTCAGCAGCTTTAGGGATGGACCTCAGAGGAGCCAGAGGCAGCCTTCTGCATCCACACAGTGCAGACCACGAGGCTGGGTGGTGTGTCCATTAGACCCCAGTCTCTTTGTAGAGCTCCTCAAAGGCTTTTGGAATGACAGGCCTAAATATATTATTGATTCTAAAATAAAAAGTTGGGAGCTTGAACTTAAACAGTCTTTCACTAAATGACTACAAAATGTATCGTTATTTCAGCCAGGTTGTTGTAATTCAACTTTTATATAATTATACATAAATGAAGTTTAAAATCAATTTAAGAAGTTGTTTTAACAAAATTTATTGACCTAATGAAGCTCTTTCAACTATTTAATGAAAAAATGTGTTAAATGTATCTGATCATAAGTCTGATGTGATATGGGCAGAACCTCTAAAACAGGCCTAGGATTCTGAACCTCTCAAAACATCTCTGGCGTAGGTTCCCAATATAAGCTCAGGAAGAGTTGTGCAGAAGTTTAATAAAGAATGACAAGGCTGTTCATATAGCCTTCTTCAGGTGGTTGGGAGAGGGTCCACCATTCTGAGGAATCCTCTCTCTCAAGGGTGTTAGCTTTGGAATCTGCCTTTGTTGATTTGGAGACCTAATTTTATTATTTCTTTGGGATCTTTTGAATGTCATGTGATTTGTAGCGGAGGGTGAGAAGGATTAGGAAGGACAGGTTTTCTTCAGGCTCATGTAGGAAAGGATCCAGAACTGGGAGTTTTAAGACCTCAATTTAAGCTGAAACAATCACTTCATCTCTTTGAGCTATAGTTGTCTTTGATGTAGAATGAGAATAATAGCCATCTATATCTCAGAGAATTGTTGTAGGATGAAACAAGATAATATTTTGACAAGGTTTTAGGAGCTCTAAAATGCCCCAAAAGTGTAGTTATGATTGACAGAGCTTTTAGGTGACATGATGGTGATAAAGACGGATGAAAAGAAAGTAAGATATTTAATACCGGACACTCTCATTGTTGGCTCCATGCCTGGCTGGTCATTCTGTCTGTCTATCTACCTTTCTGTCTATCTACATACCAAGCACCCACAATCTACCATTCAAAACAAAAGCTAAGATTGGCTGGGATTTCATCTCTGTCTAACCATATGGTCTCTTCAGCCACTTGACTCTCGATACTCAAGGTAACTATCACTCTGAACATTTATATCATTCTCTTGTTTACTTTTCACAGAGTTTATTACATCTCTATGTATTCTTAAGAAGTCTATATTTTAAATTTTTTAGGTTTTTTTTAACTTAATAAGAAAGATTATCATACCTTAATTAACTATTTGGAACTCACTTTCACTTCATACTGCATTGCTAATATTCAACCATGCTGCTGGATGCCACTGTAGTGTGTTCATTTGACTTACTCTGACTGTACCAGTTTGTTCATTCATTCATACTCTTGTAGATGGGCATTTGTTTCCAGGCCTTTTCTTGTTCCAGCACTACTCCATGTTTTCTTGCATAATCCATTTGCACTGTGTGTGTAAGTTTTTCTTGGATATATGCTTAGCAGAATTACTACAATTATACATGAAAGTTAAACTGCAGAAAATAATGCCAAACTTTTTCAAAGTACTTGTACCAATTATATTTCCATCTGCCATGGATAAACAAGTATGTTGGAGCCATGTTCTTTTCTGCATGTAGTGATATTAGACTTTAAACATTTTTGCCAATCGAATTCATGTAATATGTTATCTCATTGGGGGTTTGGCTTGCATTACTCTGATCACTAATGAGGCCAAACATCTTTTCATATATTTGTTAACCACACATGCTTCCTCTCCTGCAAAGTGTGCATTTCCTTTGCCTCTTTCCTTGGTTGTTACCTGGTTGCTAGTGTTTCTCTTATTGGTTTGTGGGCATTCTTTATATATTTCTGCTTTCCAGGTTTTAATTTAAATTATTATATTTTTCATTGCTTTGTTAATTTTGATGATCTCTCTAACCTGACTTCTTTTTTATACATATACATTTGTTTTATATGTAATATATGATAATATACCTGAAGTTTTTGTCTATGGGTTTGTGTCTACGTGTTGTTTTGGTAGTCCCACCAGTGGGCCCTTGTCTCATTATATTTTGCAACTTTTTAAAAAATTGATGTGTAATTGACATATAACATTATACTAGTTTTAGTTGTACAACAAAATGAGTCAGTATTTCTGTTTACTGCAAAATGGTCACCACAATAAGTTTGTTAAACATCCATCACCTATTTACATAGTTAACAGAATTTTTTTGTGTCTGAGAACTTTTAAGGTTTTTTTCTTAGCAGCTTTCAAATATGCAATACAACATTATTAACTATAGTTGCTATGCTATATATTACATCACCATTGACTTACTTTATAGCTCAAAGTTTGTGCCTTTTGACTCTGTTCTCCCATTTCACAGCCCTCCTCCTGATCCCTCTTTTGCAAATTTTTATCATGAGCTTTCCTTAGCTGGAATTTTGTGGAAGTTTTTGAGGCATGGATTGAAGGTACATTTCTCCAGAGAGGATCTTCTTTTATTTTTGCCAGGCCTTATTAATTGTGGGAAATCTCAAAATAAATTCTCAGCATCAGAGCTTTACATACTGCACAGGTAGTGTAATTGGCCACAAAACACACATGAGAATCATCTTGCGGTTATAAAATGTTTTTCCTACTCGGTCCAGCCTCAGGCCTCAGATAGGTAAGTGTTCTTGCTCTCTCAGGGTATTTTACTTTGTTTTTCTAATTCATACTTTCCCTGGCTTTATCTGTCAATGTTCTAACTAGATGGCCTCATCTTTGTCTTCTGTCCTTGCCCAGGTGCTTGGCCATCAATGTGAACTAGGAATCAGCAAATCATCTTTGTATTTGTGTTTTTGCTCCTTCATCTGTCTGGTTTCTGAGGATTTTCTTAACTCTCTCTTGCCACCTCACTGATGCATTAAAATATATGTTGTTATTTCATCCAGCATTTTTATGTATTATATAAGAGGAAGGCATATGAGGATGTCAGTTGACAATATAGCTGAGAAACCCTTGTCTTATTTTTGTCACTAAAGAGGTTCCCCCAAGTGGGTTCTCTCAGGTCAGAGCTATGTGCATCCCAAAGTGCTAGCTTCCATCCCTAGAGCCATCAAAAGTTAAAAAATCTGATCATTATACTCTCCCTGCTCTAGCTAGGAGGTCAAGACATGACTTCAAGCATTTCTAGTATAATTTCATTTCTACAGACGGCTGTGCAGTGCACGGAGCCAGATGCTTCTCATCTCTTAGGTTTAAAGCCGATGACACAGCACCTTCATTTCCCGCAGACAGTAGAATTCATGCGCACGTAGGGTATTGAGAAATACTCTAGTGACTCACTTATTTTCAAGGGTCAAATTTCAGTACATATGAAGCCAAGTCAACTTCTTTTTTTTTTTTAAGATTTTTATTTATTTATTTAACAGACAGAGATCACTAGTAGGCAGAGAGGTAGGCAGAGAGAAAGGAAGGGAAGCAGACTCCCTGCTGAAGAGAGACCCCAATGTGGGGCTCCATCCCAGGACCCTGAGATCATGACCTGAGCCGAAGGCAGAGGCTTTAACCCACTGAGCCACCCAGGCGCCCCCAGAATACACTTTTTGGAGGGAAGGATGAGTTATGGGATTAGAAAAGGATTTTTTTTGTTTGTTTGTTTTCTTCCTTAAATGTGATACTCAGTATATGCTAGCTCTAATCCATTAGATTTTAAACTTAGTTCAGGATAAATTTATTATATAAACAGGCTCTGTGTAAGTTTGAAGGCAAAACATTAAAGATATTGGAGTTATTAAAAAGACTTCAGAGATGGACTCATGGTCAATTTAGAAATCTCAAGTCATCCAGTTTGGGTTATCACTTTGAGGAAGCAAAGACCAGAAAAATGACCCAAGATGCCCACATCATATATCCTGAAACCTTCAGAGTCACATTGGAATATGCTATATTATTTCTCTGTTTATATGCCATTTTTTGCTAAGCTTTTCAAGTTTTTTATTTCCGTAAATTTAAAAAGATGTATATATTTCGTAAAATGAACTGACTCCCTCCCCATGGTTAAAATTAATTTAGAAAACCTAGATATTTTACATTAAAAAAATCCCCTACTAATCTTTGGGATTTATGGGAGTATTAAGCAGGCAATGTGGATTTCTTAAGCTTATTTCTAGAGTACGGGTAATCACCATGACTCCAGGCAATCTTATCTGTTTATTAGAGCAAAAGAATCAGGAAGTCTGAGATGCAGACATTTCAGGATACTAGGGAAGTGAAATATAGCTTCTTCTGAAACAAGAATGCTGCTTTTTATAAACAAATGACTACCATTGTTTCCTGTTTTTAAATCCTATTAAAAACTGTTTGGAAATATCATCAGCTCTGTAGTTCCAGAGATATCCATAAATAAGTGAAACTGTACAAGAAAAGAGGTGATAAAGACACAAACATTTTTTGACGACAGCATTTTTATTGTTGCTAATTAATGACAGTAAAAGTGGCTAGCATTTCCTAAGCACTTCCTGTGAGCCAGGCACTGTGCTAGGCAATAGGCAATAGCTCGCTTTTTCCTAACAACCCTAGGAAGTAGGTTTCTGTATACATTAGAGAACCAAGCTTTAAAAAGGTTAAATAGCTTGTCCACAGTTACATAGCTAAAAGGTGGTGAAGCTGGATCAGGAGGCATGTTGCTCTGTCAGACTCCAGACCTCCGTTCTTCATTTTCCCTCCTAGAAGTATGTGTAGTTTACAAGCCTATCACAGGGAAAGGAACGCTGAAGAGTGAATCAATCTCCAGTGGGCAGATTTCAGACATCATGGCACCAGTTATTGGTAGATCTTTTGACTCCATCAGATCACATGAAAGATTATGTTCTCCCTGGAGAATCAGGAAGGCAGGTGAGAAGATAAGGCCATCATCTGTCTCTGTGACTCAGCAGAGTGGTGATGAGGAGCCTGGACTCTGAACTAGGGAAACAGAGGAGTGGACTGTTGCATTTAAATTAAAAGCATGTACTCCAGGCAGTATTTCTCTTGAGTAGTATTGTGAGTTAGGGCCAGGCTGTGTTTCTGTTAGTACTGAGATTCATTTGGCTCCTTGCATTTCTGTCCTGTGACAGGCAGAACTAGCTCTAGGAAAAATTGTGAGGTAGGCAAAACTTAACTTGCATTACTGCTAAAAGCGCCAGTGTTCCCTCTTCTGTTTATTTATTCTTCAGGATGTAGTCTGATGACCTTATTCACACTAAAGTATAAATGGCTGATATCACTTACCGTTTTCTACCCATGAGAAGCTTAATTATAAATAAAATCTTTAAATATAAAAAATGAATCATTATTACTAGAATTTTAGGCATCAGTGTGCAAATGATATGAAGGGAGGTTAAAATTTTTTTCAGGATAATATCACCAAGATGGTGACATAGGCCATTCCTGACTTTGCTCCCCATCATAAAAAGAAAAGTTAACATATACTTCAGAACAAGACACCTTTGAGACGATCCTAGAACATAGGGGTGAGGTTGAAGTCCCCACTACACCTCAGAGACCAAGATAGACACATTAGAAGAGTAAGAGAAGTGGGTACCTGTTGACCACATTGCCTTCCTCCAGGTCAGTGAAGTACCACATGGACAGGTCTGCCCTGAGCTTCTAGTCCCTCTGGTAGGAAAATAGAACTCAGGGGGATAACCAACCTCTCTTAATACTGGGGGTCTCTTTTTAGGAGTGCCTACTCTGATCTCTCACCATGGAGACTGCAGGAAAATCTGCGCCACTGGGAATTTGACTGTTGGAGAAGGGGCAGGGGCTTGCCTCAATCGGCATACAGATCTTAGCCGACTGACTTAATGCCTGTAGTGCCCAAGTAGTAATCTCATCAGCAGTTTTGCTCATCTGCAGCACCAACCTGGATGTGCACTCTGACTAGGGAACTTGGCAGATTGCAGAGCTGCCTGATTGAGATCCCCAAACAGGGAACTGAGCTCTAGGGCTCAGTTTGCACATGGCCAGGCAAGGTGCTCAGCCACCCCACCTGCTGTGGAGAGTGCCTTCCAGCTCCATCTGACCAGAAGGCCTAGTAACAATTTCTGGAAGCTGTGTAGCCTAGTGGTATTCAAGCCAAGAGGTGGGCGAGCAGAGCAGATCGTTCCCCAGAGCATAGCCAGTACTGGTTGTGGAGCCTTCTTGTGCTACTGTGCCGGTGGGAGGATTGATTCATAGCCAAGAATGAAGGTAGCTCTCAGCCCCTCCCAACTGAAGAGCTTATTTGGGAAATTGAGAGTAGCTGGGAGCAGCCCTGTCCCCTCCTATCCAGACAAGGGAGCTGAGACAGGGCCCCAGATCTGCCAGATTCAGATTCTTAAATGAAAAATTTTGTTGGTTCTAGAGCCCAGTTTGCACATATGCAGACAAGGTGTTGAGTCACAGCTTTACCCACTTGGAGAGTATCCTTCTGTTTTTCTGCCTCATCTGAACAGAAGGGCTGGAGACAGCTTCTGGAAGCGCTGTGGCTCAGTGACACTTGAGCTGAGAGGAAGGCATACAGAGCCAAGAGTTTACAGAACAAAGCCAGTGACCTTGTTTAGCTAGGGACCTTGGGGGTGCAGGTCAGCATGAGTTAAGATAACAAAGAACTTTACTAGTTTTTCAGCAGCTTCCCGTGCAGTGCTTGGGCAGGGAATCTAATTCATAGTCCCACTCAATGCCAAATGTAGCCTTCAGCCTGTGGGACCAGGGAACCTAACTAGAGCACTTGAGAAGCTGTGAAGCTCATTCAACAGTCCCATATCTAGTGACAGAGGGTATAGCCCTTGGCTTTCCTTGTCTGCAGAGTGAAACCAGTGGCCTCACCTGACCACGGAATTCAGTGCCCACCCAGGCCTGATTCAGGCCCCTAAACAACAAGCAGCAAGGCCCCGAGTTCTGTCCTTTTGCCCTGCTAGGGAAAGGAAATTGATTCATAATCTCATCTATTATTGAATGTAGTCTCCAGTTCGGATGATCTAGCAAGCCTCACCAGAGAATTCAGGCAACTGTGGAGCCCATCCTACAGCCTCACTTGGGTGGGGAACCAAGCCAGCAGTCCTATTTGACTGTTCTCAGGCAGTGGCACACTTTCCCATTCTCATCCTCAGAGCTTGAACAGGTGCCTTGCTCCCAAAATAGACCATAATAGTAGGTCTCTTTTGTCCAAAGACATTAGTAGCAGACACACCCAGAAACCCAAACTGAGCTGACTGGTGAAGAACTGTCTCTCCCAAAGCAGATCTATAGAGTCTGAAAGAAGAACTCCATTACTCAAATGTGCAGAGACCAATGTAAGGGATGAAGGATCATGAAAAATCAGGTAAATAAGACACCACCAATAGAAACTAATAAACTAATAAAGCTCCAATAACTGATCCTAAAAAATGGAGATTTATGGGACACCTTGCTGGCTCAACCAGTAGAGCATGGGACTCTTGAACTCAGGGTTCTGAGTTCAAGCCCCATGTTGGGCATGGATCTTACTTAAAAAGTAAATAAATAAGAATTTAAAAAATGGGGGCACCTGGGTGGCTCAGTGGGTTAAAGTCTCTGCCTTCGGCTCAGGTGATGATCCCAGGGTTCTGGGATCGAGCCCCGCATCGGGCTCTCTGCTCAGCCGGAAGCTTGCTTCCTCCTCTCTCTCTGCCTGCCTCTCTGCCTGTTTGTGATCTCTCTGTCAAATAAATAAATAAAATCTTTAAAAAAAAAAGAATTTAAAAAATGGAGATTTATGAACTGTCAGACAAAGAATTCAGAATAATCCTCTTAAGGAAGTTTAGTGAAGTACAAGAAAAAACAGATAACTACATGAAATAAGGAAAATAACGTGCCAACAAAGTAAGTGGACAGAAATCACCATCAAAATAAAAAATAAAAAACCAAACAAATTTTAAAGTTGAAAAATAAAAAAAACTGAACAGAAGAATTCAGTAGAGTTTCAAAAGTAGACACAGACCATGCAGAAAAAAGAATTAGTGACTTGGAGGATAGAACAGTAGAAATTACCCAGTCAGAGGAGCAAAAAGAAAAAAAGTGAAGAAAGCCTACTAGAATTATAGGACAAAATGAAAAGAAAAAAATATTTGCCTTATGGGAATTCCAGAAGAAGAGAAAGGGAAAGAGACAGAAAATATATTTAAAGCAGTAATGGCTGGGGTGCCTGGGTGGCTCGGTGGGTTAAAGCCTCTGCCTTCGGCTCTGGTCATGATCTCAGGGTCCTGGGATTGAGCCCCACATCGGGCTCTCTGCTTGGCAGGGAGCCTGCTTCCTCCTCTCTCTCTGTCTGTCTGCTTCTCTGCCTACTTGTGATCTCTGTCTGTCAAATGAATAAATAAAATCTTAAAAAAAAAAAAAAAGCAGTAATGGCTGAAACCTTCCCAAACCTGGGGAGAGCAATGGATGTCCAGATCTATGAGGCCCAAAGGACCCCAAATAGATTGAACCTGAATAGGGCTACATTGAGACACATCATAATCAAATTGCCAAAAGTTAAAGACAAAGAATTTTATGAGCAGCAAGAGAAAAAAGAGAAGTTATATACAAGAGAACTCCCATAAGATGATTGGTGGATTTTTCAACAGAAACTTTTTAGGCTAGGAAAGAATGGGATGACATATTCAAAATATTGAAAGAAAATAATGGTCAACCAAGATTTCTATACCTGGTGAAGCTGTCCTTCAGAAACAAAGAAGGGATAAAGACTTTCCTAAACATACAAAAGCTGAAGAGGTTCGTAGCTGCTAGAGCTGCCTTACAAGAAATGGTAAAGAGAGCTCTTTGAATGGAAGTAAAAGAACACTAATTAACATAAAAACACTAAAAGATAATATAAATCTCACTATAATGGTAAATATAGAAAGTCATAGTTAGAGTCTGCAATTTGGTAATAATGGTGCATAACTTACAGCCCTAGCTTAAAAGTAAGAAAAATGAATATAGCAAATGTATCTGTAAATACAATAATTTGTTTTTAGTTATATGATGTAAAAAAAGTCAATTGTAAAAGCAATAACTTAAAATGTGAGGGGGAAAAGAAAAGTGTTAAGTATATGAGTTCTACTGAAGTTAAGTTGTCATCAGTTTAAAATAGGGTGTTACAAATATAAGATATTTTATGTCAGCCTTATGGTAACTTCAAGGGAAAATTTTATAGTAATTATACAAAAGAATATGATAAAGTCAAACATACTGATACTAAAGACATCAAACACAAAACAAGACAGAAGAGTAAGAAACAAGGAGCAATGGGTCTATAAAACAACCAGAAAACTAGTAAACTAGAAAACTAGTAAAATGGCAATAATAAGTCCTTACCTATCAGTAATTACCTTAAATGTAAATGGATTAAGTTCTTTAATCAAGAGACAGAGAGTGGCTGAATGTATAAATAGAATAAGATCCAGTAATAAGCTGCCAATAAGAGAATCATTTTCGTTCTAAAGACACTGATAGACAAAGAGTAAAGATATGGAAAAAGTCATTTCAAGCAAATGGTAGCCAAAACAAAAACAAAAACAGGGTAGCTATACTTATATCAGACAAAATACACGTTAACCTAAAAATAGTAAGAAGAGACAAGGTCACTTAATAACGATAAAGGGATCAATAACGATAAAGGGATCAATACATCAAGAAGATATAACAATTGTAAATATATATGTGCCCAACATAAAAATACCTAAATATATAAAGCAAAAACAGAGCTAAAAGGAAAAGTAGTCATATAGCAGTAGTTGGGGATTTAATACCCTACCCTTAACAATGGATAGATCATCCAGACAGAGAACCAATAAAAAAACAGCAGATTTGAATAATACTACATAACAAATGGACTCAGCAAACATATAGAGGACCTTTTATTCAATGACACCCAAATACCCATTCATCTGAATCACACATGGAATATTTTCTAGGGTAGACCATATGTTAGGCCACAAAACAAGTCTTAACAAATTTGAGAAGATTGAGGTCATACTAAATATCTTGTCTGACCTAAATGGCATGGAATCTATAGATTTCAATAACAGGAAGTCAATAACAAGAGGAAAACTGGAAAACTCACAAACACATGGAAACTAAACAACACTCTTCTGAACAATCAGTGGATCAAAGAAGAAATTAAAGGGGAATTGAAAAGTTTCTCGAAGACTGAGCATTTGTGCTCTCCACCCAGGATTTCCATTGTGGAACCCTCACAGCGTTGACCACATGTTCAGTGATAAGGGAAATGGCAGCAAATGTAACAGAATCAGAGTGGTACAGCCCTTGTTCTCTGAACACAGGGCAGGTGCCATAGAAATCAGCACTAAAAAGACTGAATGCCCCTTAGATGATGGAGATGGAGGGTGTACCCTAATAGACTCATGGGTTAGAGAAACAATCCAATGCAGTTTTTAAAATATTTGGACCCAAACAGCCCCACGCCCACTCATGGGCAGCAGTGAGAGTGCTGCTGGGAGGCCAGCGGGAGATGTGGCAGACACATAGGGGCATTGCTGCTGCTGCATTTCCAAACCAGCAGGTAAACAATAGAACCTTCTCCCTCTGCCAGGATCTGCTGTGGCTGGTATTCCCATTGCACCACTTGTTAAATATTTGGCATATCTCCCTGGCTAGATGGAACTTCCTTGCTTCACACATATTTAAAAACAAAATAGATGTATGGGACGCCTGGGTGGCTCAGTTGGTTAAGCGGCTGCCTTCGGCTCAGGTCATGATCCCAGGGTCCTGGGATTGAGTCCCACATCGGGCTCCTTGCTCCGCAGGGAGCCTGCTTCTCCCTCTGCCTCTGCCTGCCTCTCTGTCTGCCTGTGCTCTCTCTCTCTCTAACTAATAAAAAAAAAATCTTAAAAAAAATAAAAACAAAATAAAAACAAAATAGATGTAAAATGAAATGACTTAAGTGCTCAGTCCAAGAAAGAGAAATAACACAAATCTGAAGGGAGCAGAAGGAAGGAAATAATAAAGAGCAGGAATCAGGAAACAGAATCCCAAGGATCAGTAGAGAGGAACCACAAGACAAAACTGGGCAAAGTTAACGCACTCCACTTAAGAGGACAGGCATCCCTACCCTCCTCGAGGTAACAGAACTTCCAGCTGAGACCAGGAGTCTCACTCACCATCTTGCAAGGGCATCCTTCGACATGCCTGATGTCCCTAAGTTCCAGCCAATGGGATGAGTCTAAGATTGTGAGCTCTGCTCAAGGGTTCGCAGCCACTCAAGGGGGTGGGCAGCAGGACTCTGAATAAATGAGGGAGAGGAAAAACTTCTTAACCTGATGTGGCAGATGCTAAATCTGGCTCCTCTGGCTTCTAGTGTCTCTAGTAATTTTGTGAAGCTGAAAGCCTTTTCTAGACTTCCCTGTGACTTAGGTACATGCACATGGTGGAGCTTCCAGGTGCAACGGCATGCCGGGAGGAAGTGGTGCAGGCAGGGAGAACAGGTTTTGGGGAGAGTGCAATGGCCATGACCCTGGTTCTTCAGGGGCAGATAGATGAAATTTTTTACCCAGTTTTGTGTCCTCACATAAATATTTATAATAAACCTCTTCCTGTTTCCCAAAATGTTTCTTGACACTAACCAAAATGGAAACACAGCATATCAGAATTTATGGGATCCAGCAAAAGTGGTTCTAAGAAGGAGGTCCAGGGGTGCCTGGATGGCTCAGTGGGTTAAGCAGCTGAGCCTTCAGCTTAGATCATGATCCCAGGGTCCTGGGATTGAGTCCCACATTGGGCTCTCTGCTCAGTGGAGAGCTTGCTTCTCCTTCTCCCTCTTGCCACTCTGCCTACTTGTGCTATCTATCTCTCTGTCAAATAAATAAATTAAAAAGAAAAATAAGAGGGAGGTCCATAGCAATAAAAGCCTGCATTAAGAAGCAAGAAAGCTCCTAAATAATCTAACTTTACCTCATAATAAGTTAGAAAAAGAACAAACTGATCCCCAAATTAGCAGAAGAAAGGAAAAAATAAAGAGTAGAGCAAAAATAAATGACATAGAGGATAGAAAAATAATAGAAAAAATTTACCAAATTAAGGGTTGGTTCTTTGAAAAGGTAAATGAAACTGACTTAACCAGACTTACCAAAGAAAAAAGAGGACCTAAATCAACAAAGTTATAAGTGAAAAAGTAGACACTACAATTAATACCTCAGAAATTTGGAGGGTTAGAAGATGCTACTATGAACAACTATATGCAGTGAAGTGGACAACATATAATAAGTGGAAAATTCTTAGAAACATACAATTTACTAAGGCTCAATCAGGAAGAAATAGAAAATATGAATAAACTAAATACTAGTAAAGAGATTAAATCAGTAACAAAAAATCTCCCAATGAAGGGAAGCTCAGTTCCAGATGCCATCACTGCTGAATTTCAGCAGACATTTAAAGGAGGAGTAACACAAATCTATCTTAAACTCTTCCAAAAAATTGAAGGGGGGGCAGGTAGTGGAAAACAATCCTAAACTTATTTACAAGGTCTGCATTATCCAAATACCAATACCAGAAAAAGACACTATTAGAAAAGAGAACTGCAAGCCAGCATTCCATATGAATATAACTGCAAAAATATCCCATAAAATGGTAGTAAACTGAATATAGCATATTACAAGGATCATTCAACATGATCAAGTGGGATTTATCCCTGGGCTGCAAGGATGGCTCAACAAACACAAATGAATCAATGTGATAAATCACGTTCATTGGATGAAAGAAAAGAATTATACAATCATCTCAATAGATGCAGAAAAAGCATTTGACAGATTTCAACATCTCTTTATGATAAAAAGCTCTTAACAAATTAGGCATAGAAGGAACATATCTCAACATAATAAAGGCCATATATGATAAGCCCATAGCTAACATACTCACTGGTGAAAGGATCAAAATTTTTCCTTTAAGATCAGGAGCAAGGCAAGGGTGACTACTCTCACCATTCCCATTCAATGGAATACTGTAAACCCTCACTAGAACAATTACTCAAGGAAAAAAAAAGGTATTAGATTCAGAAAGGAAGAATTAAAATTGTCTTTATTGGCAGACAACATAATTTTATATATAGAAAATCCTAAAGACTCAGGCAAAAAACTGTTACATCTAATCAATGAATTCAGTAAATTTGCAGGATGCAAAATTAATGTACAGAAATCAGTGGCATTTCTATATACTAACAACAAAATTTCTGAAAAAGAAATAAAGAAATGACCCCATTTACAATAACATAAAAAACAAGATAGGAATAAATTTAAGGAGGTGAATGATTTCTACATTGGAAACCACAAGACATTGATGAAAGAAATCAAAGAAGACACAAATAAATGGAAAGGTATCTTTTGTTCATGGACTGGAATAATGAATATTGTCAAAATGTCAGTAATGTTTTTGCAGAAGTAGAAAAATACTGCTGAAATTTGTATGGAACCACAAAAGATCCCAAATAACCAAAGAAATCCTGAGAAAGAAGAGCAAAGTAGGATGTATCACACTTCCTGATTTCAGGCTATACTATTAAGCTACAGTTACCCAAACAGTATGGTACTGGCATAAAAGCAAATAGATAAAAGGGACATCATTGAGAGCTTATAAGTAAACCCAAGCATATGCAGTCAACTAATATTTTAGAAGGGAGTGAAGAATACTCAGGGGAGGAAAGACGGTCTCTTTAATAAATTGTGCTGAAATAATTGGATACATATACATACAAGAGAATGAAACTGGAGCCATACCTTGCACCACTCACAAAAAATAATGCAAAATGGATTAAATAGTTAAATGTAAGACTTGAAACTCCTAGAAGAAAACAGAGGACAGAGGAATAAAGCTCCTTGGTACTGAATTTTTGGATGTGACACCAAAGCACAAGCAACAAATTAAAAAATAAACAAGTGGGATTTCATCCAATTAGATTTCTGCACAGTGAAAGAAACCATCAATCAACAAAGTGAAAATGACCTATGGAATGGGAAAGACTATTTGCAAGCTTTATATCTCATAAAAAGTAACTATCCAAAACATATAAAGAACTACACCTCAATAGCAAAAACAAACACCCCCCCACAACAAAAACCAAAACCCTCAAAACTACCTACGTTAAAACAAAACAAAACAAAACAAAACAAAACTGACAACACACACACAGAAAGAAAAACAAAAACCAACCCCCTTTCCTATATAATCCAATTAAGAAATGGGCAAGGGACCTGAATAGATATTTCTCCAAAGAAGACAAACAAAGGGCAACAGGTACATGAAAACATGTTCAGGGAAATGCTAATTAAAGCCACAATGAGATGTCACCTCAGGCTTGTTAGAATGGCCATCATCAAAAAGATAAGGGAAGATAAATGCTGGTGTGGATGCTGTGGAAAGGGAATACTTGTACACTATTGGTGGGATTGTAAATTGGTGCAGTCGCTATGGAAAACAGTATGGGGGATCCTCAAAAAATGAAAAATAGAACTATCTTATGATCCATCAAGTCCACTTCTGGGAATATATCCAAAAGTAATGAAAATACTAACTCAGCAAAAAGGTATCTGTACCTCTATGTTCATAGCAGTGCTATTTCTAGTAGCTAAGTCGTGGAAACAAACTAAATGTCCATTGATGGATGAATGGATAATGAACTGACGGTATGTATGTACAATGGAATATCATTTAGCCATAAAAATGAGGACATCCCACCATTTGTGACAACATAGATGGACCTTGAGGGCATTATGTTAACTGAAATAAGTTGAAGAAAAAGAAATACCGTACCGTCGCACTTATATGTGGAATCTAAACACACACACAGGGGTGCCTGGATGGCTCGGTGGGTTAATGCCTCTGCCTTCGGCTAAGGTCATGATCTCAGGGTCCTGGGATCAAGTCCCGCATCGGGCTCTCTGCTTGGCAGGGAGACTGCTTCCTTCTCTCTCCATCTCTGCCTCTCTGCCTACTTGTGATCTCTGTCAAATAAGTAAATAAAATCTTAAAAAAAAAAATAAACACACACACACACACACACACACACAAACCCCAAACTCAGAAAAATAGATCAGGCTTATGGTTACCAGAGGTGGTGGGTGGAGGGTGGGGGAATTGGAAGAAAATGATCAAAAGTTACAAATTTCAGGGGCACCTGGGTGGCTCAGTCATAAGCATCTGCCTTCAGCTCAGGTCCTGATCGCAGGTTCCCGGGATTGAGCCCCACGTCAGACTCTGCTCAGTGAGGAGTCTGCTTCTCCCTCTCCCACTCCCCCTGCTTGTGTTCCCTCTCACGCTGTCTCTCTCTCTCTCTGCCAAATAAATAAAATCTTAAAAGAAGTTACAAATTTCAGTTATAGGATAAATAAGTACTAGGGATGCCATGTACAACATGATGACTCTAGCTAATACTGTAATGTACCGTAATGGTGTACAGAAAAGTCAAGAGAGTAAAGCCCAAGAGTTCTCACCAGAAGGAAGCAATTATTCCCTCTTTATTCTTTTTTTCCTTTTTATTGTATCTGTGTGAGGAGATGGATGTTGGCTGAACCTATTGTGGTAGTCATTTCACACGATGTAATAATCAGTGCTTCATGTTGTATACCTTAAACATATGCAGTGATATATGTCAATTATTTCTCAATAAAGCCAGAAAGATTTTTTCAAGTCCTAAAAGCAATATACTTTCTGGTAATGTAACTGTAATCCTTGCTAGTCTATGTACCTTTTTAACCTGGTTTTCATTTTATTTTTCATCTTGGAATGAAATGCTATAAAATATATTGGCTGTTATGTCCTAGGTGGGCCTCATATTAGATGCTTTATGTACATTATCTCATTTTATACTGTCTTAACATTTGGTGAAGAAGGTATGATCATATACACTTAGAATATGGGAAAATTGGGACGGTTAAATAACTTTCTTATGGTAGTATGAATGGTGAATAATGAAGGTGGAGAAACCACGGTAGCCTCCTAACTTGGCCTGATAAAATTTCCATATAGTCTTTCTTTCCATTAAAGTGTGAAATGTGAATTATAGCCATGAGTTTCTAGTTCCCTGAAATGCAGTAAAGGTGGTTTATTAAACTCTTATAAAGTAATATTGAGGCCAATTGTGTTAGTTTGGATTTTTCAGAGAAACAGACCAATAGGACAGATACACACACAGGTTTATTTTAAGGAATTGGCTCATGCGATTGTGGGGCTGGCAAATCCAAAATCCGAAGGGCAGGTTGGCAGGACAGAAATTCAGGTAAGAGTTGATGTTACAGGGACACCTGACTGGCTCTGTTGGTTAAGTGTCTGAATCTTGATTTTGGCCCAAGTCATGATCTCAGCGTTGTGAGATGGAGCCCTGCGTCAGTCTCCTCGCTGGGTATGGAGCCTGCTTAAGATTTTTTGGCTTCCTCTCCCTCTGCCCTTTCCCACTGCCCAACTCTCTAAAAACAGTTAAAAAGAAAAAAAAAAAGAGTTGCTGTTAACAGGCTGGAAACTCAGGCAAGTTTCCTCTGTTGTGGTTTTGAGGAAAAAAACTCCTTCAATGATAGGAAACCTTAGTCTTTTCTCCTAAGGTCTTCAGCTGCTTGGCTGAAGCCAACTCACACCCAGGGTCTAGTCAAGTTGACACATAAAATTAACCATCACATCCATAAACAGTGATTTTCACTGAAGATTTTTTTTTTAAAGATTTTATTTATTTATTTGACAGACAGAGACCACAAGTAGGCAGAGAGGCAGGCAGAGAGAGAGGAGGAAGCAGGCTCTCCGTGGAGCAGAGAGCCCGACGTGGGGCTCGATCTCAGGACCCTGAGACCATGACCCGAGCCGAAGGCAGCGGCTTAATCCACTGAGCCACTCAGGCGCCCCTCACTGAAGATATTTTTGAAGGTAACTGGAATCCTCACCTGCTAACTTTCCAGCTGGTTCCTGTTCGTGGATACAGACATAGGACCAGTTCAGGAAGTAATAATACAGTAGGGCAGAAGGGAATGCTCTTTGGTTACTCCACAGTGTGTATGTGTTTCTGATGGAATTGATCATCTTGTTTTCTGGACGTGGATATACATTTTTAAAAACTCTTTTAGGCTTTTAAGTTATTTTTGGAGGAAGCTATTGGACTGGCTGGGTTGACGGCCCAGTTGAGAAAGGGAGGAGAAAACCAACTGAAGGAAGGAGGAAGGTCGGTGGATTGGAACTCACACAAATCCTAGTCTGCAGTATGATTGAGGGGAGGGTGGGATGGAAAGCCAGAGCACAGGATTGTAACTGCTGAGAGAGCCCTGAGGTGAACACTGGAAAAGAATGGGTGAAATTGCTTTACAAGCACAGTGGGAACACTTTACCAGATTTGCTTGCTGTAGACAATTAAAAGTCAGAAAAATAGGGACGCCTGGGTGGCTCAGTTGGTTAAGCGGCTGCCTTCGGCTCAGGTCATGATTCCAGCGTCCTGGGATCGAGTCCCACATCGGGCTCCTTGCTCGGCAGGGAGCCTGCTCCTACCTCTGCCTGTGCTCGCTCTCTCTCTCTCTCTCTAACTAATAAATGAAATCTTTAAAAAAAAAGTCAGAAAAATATGGGTATTGCCATTTTTATGTTTTAAGTAGCATAGTATCACTTGTTCTGAAACTGTTATAGGAAATATAATGGTATGTTTACTATAGTCTCCAATCCAATTCCTGTGTGAAAGGGGACAGTGAACAAGCTCGCTTGTACACTCTTATTCTCCGTGTGCATGAGCAAAAGGACAAACGAAGGAATGAATGGTTCAGTAAGGCTTTGGTACACTGGCATGCTACTATCTCAGCAGACCCTTGCGCGACCCTGACCAGCTGCAGCTTCTCTTAAGGGGCGGGATTCCCGTATCACTCACTAGCACCTGGGGGCCCTGGGCTGTAGCTGGAGGGAAGTGCAGGTCTCTTGGAGATGGGTGACTAGCCAGGCTTTTCCTTGAACCGATTCTGAGTCACCATGAACTTGAGGACTTATCAG
This sequence comes from Taxidea taxus jeffersonii, assembly GCA_003697995.1. Taxonomy (NCBI): domain Eukaryota; kingdom Metazoa; phylum Chordata; class Mammalia; order Carnivora; family Mustelidae; genus Taxidea; species Taxidea taxus. The sequence continues at coordinate 2,117 of RCUC01155779.1, read as the reverse complement.
AGAGACCCCACATCTTGAGCTTCCTTGTATGACTTGCATGGGGCCCACTCATTTTTCTGCTGCCCTTCTCTGGCTCCCCACTGTTAGACTTCTGTGTGATTTGTCAGCTCCTTCTAGGTAAACTACCTTACCCTACCCGCCACATCCCAGCCTTCCTCTCACTTTCTCTTTTCCTAGTCTCCGAATATTTCTCACATTCATTTTCCTTCCATCGCTAATGTTAGTGATTTAGCTTAGGCTGTGTTCGTTTGCTGGACTGTAACAATAATTGCCAACTAGTCTTGTCTGAGGTTGACCCCTAGACAGTCCATTCTCTCCATGGCTGTCAGAGTCATCCATCTAGAAGGACAAACTACTTATAACCCTTCAGCAACACTCTGGCTCCTGCAAGGTCAAGTCCAGGTTCTAGCACTCATGCAAGACCCTCTATGATCTCCACTTATCACCTGCGTCCCCAGCCTCATCTGCTCCCTCTCACTGTAAGCTTCCCAAAGCATCTCATGCTTTGCCTATGTCTCATTCTGGAGTATTGGTTGGATAACTTGTAGGCATCAAATTCCTTTTCCTCTTTCCCCACTATTTTATTAGTTACCTTAATACCCACTTTTTAAAAAAAGGTATTATTTATTTATTTGAGAGAGAGAGAGAGAGCACAAGCAGTGGGAGGGGTGGAGGGAGAGGGAGAAGCAGACTTCCCGCCGAGCAGGGAGCCCGACGTTGGACTCAATTCCAGGGCCCTGAGATCATGACCTGAAGGCAGATACCTAACTGGCTGAACCGCCCAGGTGCCCCTTTAATACCCACTTTGAAATAGGTGGCCGTAAGCAAGTAAGCAAGCAAGTATATTTCCTTCTACTTTGGTTCTAGAGTAATTCAAGGCAGTCTTAAAAAGAAAAATGATGCTGGAGGAAGAAGGAGATGTAGGAGGAGATAGCTGCTGTGGTGATCTTGTTGGTGGGCTCTGTGTTTTTGTGAGACAGACACTCAGGACATCTGTAGCCCTAGTTGGCAGAGCTTTGAATCTCTACTCCTGTGGGACCCACCTGCTGAAGCCAAGCTTCGAGCCAGTAGATTCATTCAATAGATAGTCATGAGGGGCCCACTCCCAAGAATTGGGAATTCTAAAGTAATTATGACACAGTCACTGCCCACACAGTGAGTTTGAATCTTAGGCTATAAACTCTAGTATAAGATATATCACTTTCTCTCTCTCTCTCTTTTATCCTGTCAACCTACGTTCTGACTCCCAGGCTCCCATTATGCTGGGTTGGATGTTCCTTGCTTCCCCCATCTTGGAGTTGTGTTAATATTCTGGGTTCTTATAAGATGCCAAAGTGTCAGTGAATGGGGGGAATATTTGTGCCCCCAGGTTGTGCTGACACACCCCCTATGATGGCCCCATTGGGCCCTTTAGGCTGTTTCTGGGTTACTCTCAGGACACAGGGATCTTGAAAGGTGAACCACAGGGTTGGTCCCCCTACACATATCAGACAGTCATCTCTTTATGAGTCATTTTCCGGGATTTAAGAAGTTCCCTGCTCCAGGATCCACGGATGCTGCCTGTAGCCTAAGAGGGCCTCTTTTAAGGCTGGGCAAAGTCCTTTTTCCCAGAACCCTCTGCTCCTTTCTACAACCCTAGTTTCAACAGATTTAGGTTTGTGGAAGACAAAAGCCAAGTGTACTTGCAGTCTGTTTCTGCTTCCTGCCCTGACACATAGCTTCCCCTAGGGATAAAGCAAGGAAGGGGCAGAGCCAGACTACCTTCTGAAAGAGAGGTCCACCACAAAGAGAAAATGAAATCTGAGGGAGCCTTTAGTGTATATGTAGGTGCTCTGAGCCACACAGTTGTTCCAGATGGATCTCAAGTGTTCCAAGAGTGGGATGTATAGCACATCTTCAGGAAAACCCAAATATTAGTTAAGGGCATTTGGAGTGGACTTTGCATTTATTCCCCAGCGGACAGGCTATGATCGGATTGGGCTACCACCATCCAGTATGAAGCATCTCAGCTGGGCAGAGTTTTCCACCAAATCAGCCAAGGGGCAGCGGGCTTCTTTATGTTCAGGCAGTGATTCACGATTCCAGTCAGTTGTGGCTGATGGTGGCAGGCTTGTTTT
>RCUC01155778.1:0-91884 GCA_003697995.1 Taxidea taxus jeffersonii | reverse complement strand
TTTTTTTTTTTTTTTTCCAAAGATTTTATTTAACAGACAGAGATCACAAGTAGGCAGAGAGGCAGAAAGAGAGAGGAGGAAGCAGGCTGTCCGCAGAGCAGAGAGCCCGATGCAGGGCTCGATCCCAGGACCCTGGGATCATGACCTGAGCCGAAGGCAGAGGCTTTAACCCACTGAGCCACCCAGGTGCCCCCAATAAATAAAATCTTAAAAAAAAAAAAAAAAAAAAAGATGTTTCGAATTTGAAAGGAATTGGAAATCTGCCTATAAAGGCTGTTGCCAGACACCAAAACCACAATCTCCATCTCCCCTACAATTTCTAGGGTTGTCTAGGACCTTCTTTCATTGATCTGCTGCCTAATCTTTGCAGTATTCTGGAACAGAAAAGCAGAAAGGAAATCTTTGGGGTACCTGGGTGGCTCAGTTGTTAAGCGTCTGCCTTCAGCTTGGTCATGATCCCAGGGTCCTGGAATAAGCCCAGTATTGGGCTCCCTGCTCAGCAGGGAGTCTGCTTTTCCCTCTTACCCACTCCCCCCACCCCCACTCATGTATGCTTACTCTCTCAAATAAATAAAATCTTAAAACAAAAAAAAGAAAGGAAATCCTCCTTCCCTTGTTTCAGCTACTCATCTGGTGGCAGAACCTGCTCCTGAAATCCAGAACTGGAACAGGAAATAAGTTTTCACATAGGTACAATGACAAAGAATAGGTGGTAGTGGTATAGAGAACTAGGGAGAACGGTGCAGATTGTAAAAATTATACAGTACTTTCTTAGAATACTAAACTAATTTATAATACTATTTCTAAAGCACAATGTACCTTAAATCCTAAATAATTGTCTTATGAACGTTAAGCATACCAGTTATATACTCATATGTGTTAAAAGATAATAAGACCATAAATACTGACAATAACTACTACGGAGGTGCTAAAAATAAAGCATTCACTGTAAGCTTCAGTGACGACCCAAATAGTGGGATTTCACTAATTTAGCAAATGACTCATGGGAGGCCTACCAAATGTGGTAGAAGAAAAGAGGATTCAGGGGCGCCGGGGTGGCTCAGTGGGTAAAAGCCTCTGCCTTCAGCTCAGATCATGATCCCAGGATGCTGGGATCGAGCCCTGCATTGGGTTTTCTGCTCAGCAGGGAGCCCGCTTTCCAACCTCCCCCCACCCCGCCTGCCTCTCTGTTTACTTGTGATCTGTATCTGTCAAATAAATATATAAAATCTTAAAAAAGAAAGAAAAGAAAAGAGGTTTCAGAGATATATAAAATTCCCAATCTTGCTGGAAAGACTATCACAAGAACATGCTATAATCTATTGAGAACAAGGTATTCTGACTAAAAACAGCAATATTCTAATGAGGGGTCCAGGAAACCTTGACAAAGGAGGTGCCATCTGAGTTCAGCTTTGAAGGATAGATAAGAGAATCTGGCAGGCAGAAAGGTGAAAAAGTACTCCACATAAAAGTAAAGCAAGGAACCTTGCAAATACAATGCTGGGTAAGCTGGAAATTGGGTAGAGAGAGACAGATTCTACTAAAAAAATAAGTTTAAGACAAACTGTAAAACAATGTAAATTAAACAGGTAGGCTTTAGATGGTCTTATGTTTGGAGTATTCTCTCAGTCTAAGACTAATGACAGACAAAATCTGACCTTTTTGTGTTAGAAACAGTTTCAGTGTAAGTTTCATTTTAAAACCTTTGTTTTCTAAGGTTCTAAGGTTTGTTTGTTGATTGACTGACTGATTGACTGGGAGGGCAGAGGGAGAGTCTCAAGAAGACTCCACACAGAAATGGTGCCCGATGGAGACCTCGATCTCATGACCCTGACATCACAACCTGAGCCAAAACCAAGAGTTAGATGCTTACCCAACTGTGCCACCCAGGTGTCCCAGTTTCATTTTTAATCATAATAGTTTGTAGAACTCATTAATAATCAATAAAATATAAATTAAGAACTAAGAAATTAATTAAGAATAGGTTAAGATATATTTGGTCTAAACCAGCACATATCTTTTAAAAGGGCAATTTTAGCTATCTCTAATTTTAGCTATCTTCTATAATAAACTGTTTTTGTCCTTTTCATAGGAGGCAACAGAATATATTACAGTTGACTATCTGACTGTCTTCTTCACTACACTATGAGCTCTGTGAGGGCAAAGATGTCTTCAACTTGTATGCCATGATGTCTCTCAGGGCTGGCTCAAAATAAAAGTTCAATGCATATTTATTAAAGTAAAATGAGTGAAAATACTGGTGAAATAGTAAGATATATAGCTGGTAAGACTGTAAAACCTTACTCTTTCAGAAAGCTATGTAGCAACAGCTTTAACATTTTCTGACCTTTTCGACTTAGTCTTCCCATTTCTGAGTCTCTAAGGAAATAATCCTAAAACTAAACAAAAATGCAATCTTTGGAAAAAGATGGTTCATCATAACAAAATTTAAAACAGTAAGAAATTGGGGCACCTGACTGTATTAGTCAGTTAAGATTCTGACTCTTAATCTCAGCTCAGGTGTTAATTTCAGGGTTGTGAGTTCAAGCTAGGCATGGAGCCCACTAAAAAAAAAAGAAAAGGAAGAAACTGGGGTGCCTGGCTGGCTCAGACAGTACAGCATGTGACTCTTGATCTTGGGTTGTAAGTTCGAGCTCCATGCTGGGTGTTGAGATTACTCAAAAATGAAAATATTTAAAAAAATAATAATAAAGGGGTGCCTGGGTGGCTCAGTGGGTTAAAGCCTCTGCCTTCGGCTCAGGTTATGGTCTCGGGATCCTGGGATCGAGCCCCGCATCAGGCTCTCTGCTCAGCGGGGAGCCTGCTTCCCCTCCTCTCTCTCTGTCTGTCTCTCTGCCTACTTGTGGTCTCTGTCAAATAAATAAATAAAAGTCTAAAAAAAAAAAAAGCATTCTACTCACTGGAAATAGTCTTTCTTAGTGATAATTGGTTTAAAAAAAATAATAATAAAATAAAAAAGTAATTTAAAGGGCACCTGGGTGGGCTCAGTTGGTTGAGCAACTGCCTTCAGCTCAGGTCGTGATCCTGGAGTCCCAGGACTGAGTCCTGCATCGGGCTCCCTGCTTGCCGGGGAGTCTGCTTCTCCCTCTGACCCTTTCCCCTCTCATGCTCTCTCACTCTTTCTCTCTAAAGTTAATAAATACAATATTTTTTTTTAAAATCTTTAAAAAAAGTAATTTAAGTATGAAATTGTAACTAACTTTACAAGTTCTTTTCAGTTATGACAAGAGAGGAAGGGTAAGGTAAACAAATGCTATGTCCCACTTAATGGATTATTATATCCCTATTAAAGCTGATGCTTAGAAAGGGTTACAACAACTTGAAAACATTATTTACCAGTGTGGAGCCAAAAAAAAAATTGTTTTTTTTTTTTTTTTTTGGTAGACACAGGATGGTTAAAACACAAAGCAGAAAACAGTGTATCACCATGAGACCCCACCAAAATTAAATAAGCAGGGGTGCCTAAGTGGCTCAGTGGGTTAAAGCCTCTGCCTTTGGCTCAGGTCATAATCCCAGGGTCCTGGGATTGAGCCCTGCATTGGGCTCTCTGCTCAGCAGGGAGCCTGCTTCCTCCCCATCTCTCTGCCTGCTTGCGATCTCTGTCAAATAAAAAAATAAATAAAATCTTTTAAAAAAATTAAATAAGCAGTAAGCAATAGAGCAAAACAGTAACAAAACAAAACAAAAAACAAACTATGGACTTCAGAGTTAGAGAAGAATAGGTCTAAAATCACTGGTATAAGGCCTTGAGCAAATGGATAATTAATTTCCTTAATTACTGCAGATTACTGTTAAGGATTAAATGAAAAATACTGCATAGGAGATAGTCCAAGATGGTGGAGGAGTAGGAGACCTTAGTCTCATCTGGTCTCAGGAATTCAGCTAGATAGCTACCAAATCATTCTGAACATCTACAAATTCAACCAGAGATCTAAGAGAATAGCTGCAACTCTATAAACAGAAAAGCAACCACTTTCTGCAAGGTAGGAGGTGCAGAGAAGTGAATCTGACACAGTATATGGGAGGATAAACTGCTGAGGAGAGGGGGCCTCTACCAGCTGGCTACCCGCAAGTGATAGAGCAGTGGAGTACAAAAATCAGAACTTTTATAAGTCTGCTCAGTGACAGACAGTGCTCAGGTGGCTAAACGGGCTGGAATCCTAGGTGGAGCAGCACAGTCTCAGGATGACACTAGCTGGGCTTAAAAAAAAAAACATAGAAGATAGTACAGAATCCCTTTCTGGAAAAATAAAAGAACTACAATCTAACCAAGCCAAAATTAAAAAGGCTATTGATGAGATGCAATAAAAAATGGAGGCCCTAACTACTAGGATAAATGAAGCAGAAGAGGAATTAGTGATATAGAAGACAAAATGATAGAAAATAAAGAAGCTGAGAAAAAAGAGAGATAAACAACTACTGGAGAATAAAGAAGCTGCAGAAAAGAGAGATAAACAACTACTGGATCACAAGGGAAGAATCTGAGAGATAAGTGATACCAAAGAGCAAAACAACATTAGAACAACTGCAATCCCAGAAGAAGAGGAAAGCGAGAGGAGGGGGAGGGGCAGAAGGAATACTGGAGCAAATTACTAAAATTTGCCAAGAACTTCCCTAATCTACAGAAGAAATTGCTAAAATTGCCAAGAACTTCCCTAATCTAGGGAAGAAAACAGGAACTGAAGTTCAGGAGGTATAGAGAACTTCCCTCAAGATCAATAAAAATAGTCAATATCTTGACATATAATAGTGAAACTTGCAAATCTTGGCAACAGAAAATCTTGAAAGCAGCTCAAGACAAGAGGTCCATAACCTAAAAGGGTAGAAACATTATACCTATCCACAGAGACCTAGAAGGCCTGAAAGAATAGGTATATATTCACGGTGCTAAATGAGAAAACATGCAGTCAAGAATAGTTTATCTAGGGACGCCTGGGTGGCTCAGTTGGTTAAGCGGCTGCCTTCAGATCAGGTCATGATCCCGGCGTCCTGGGATCGAGTCCCACATCAGGCTCCTTGCTCGGCGGTGAGCCTGCTTCTCCCTCTGCCTCTGCCTGCCACTCCGTCTGCCTGTGCTCGCTCCTGTGCTATCTGACAAATAAATAAAATCTTAAAAAAAAAAAAAAAAGAATAGTTTATCTAGTAAGGATTTCATTCAAAATAGGAGAGATAAAAAACCTCCAGGACAAATGGAAACTAAAAGAATTTGTGATCACTAAAACAGCTTTGCAAGTTAAAGTGGATCCTTTAAGGGAAGAGAGAGCCCAAAAGTAACACAGACCAGAAAGGAAGAGAGACAATATACAGAAACAGTGACTTTATAGGTAATACAATAGCACTAAATCCAACTCTTTCAATAGCTACTCTGAATGCAAATTGGGGCTAATTGTCCCAATCAAAAGACACAGGGTATCGGATTGGATAATGAAGTAAGACCCATACATATGCTGTCAGCAAGAGATTCATTCATTCATTCATTCACTCACTCATTCATTCATTCATTCAAAACACCTCCAGAGTGAAAGTGAAGGGGTGGAAAACCATTTATCATGCTAATGGATATCAAAAGAAAGCTAGGGTAGCAATTCTTACAGCAGACCAATTAGATCTTAAACCAAAGATTATAGTCAGAGATGAGGAAGGACACTATATCATAATTAAAGGGTCTATCCAACAGGAAGATCTAACAATTGTAAATATTTATGCCCCTAACATGGGAGCAGTCAATTATATATGCCAATTAACAAAATTAAAGAAACATTGATAATAATACAATAATAAATAGTAGGGGACTTTAACTCCCCACTCATAGCAATGGACAGATCATCTAAGCAGAAGATCAACAAGGAAACAAGGGGTTTGAATGACACAATGGGCCAGATGGATTTCACAGATACATTCAGAGCATTCCATCCTAAAGCAAATACACATTCTCCTCAAATGCACATGAAACATTCTCCAGAACAGATGACATACTGGGTCACATCAGGTCTCAGCTGGTCCCAAAAGACTGGGATCATTCCCTGCATATTTTCAGACCACAGTGCTTTCAAACTGGAACTCAATCACAAGATGAAATTTGGAAAGACCTCAAATACATGGAGGCTAAAGAGCATCCTACTAAAGAATGGGTCAACCAGGAAATTAAGAAGAATTGTTTTTAAAAGTCATGGAAACAAATGAAAATGAAAACACAACTATTCAAAACCTTTAGATGCAGCACAGGTGGTCCTAGGAGGGAAGTATGTAACAATACAAGCTTTTCTCAAGAAACAAGAAAGTTCTCAAATACACAACCTAACCTGACACCTAAAGGAGCTAGAGAAAGAATAGCAAAAGAAGAAAACTGAGAAAGATTAGAAATCAATGAAATAGAAACCAAAAGAACAGTAGAATAGATCAAGGAAACTAGAAGCTGGTTCTTTCAAAGAATTAATAAGATCGATAAACCACTGGCCAGACTAATCAAAAAGAAAAGAAAATGGATCCAAATAAATAAAATCATGAATGAAAGAGGAGAGATCACAAGCTACACCAAAGAAACACAAACAGTTATAAGAACATATTATGAGCAACTACATGCCAGCAAATTGGACTATCTGGAAGAAACGGATGCATTCCTAAAAATATATAAACTACTAAAACTGAACCAGGAAAAAAATAGAAAACCTGAATAGACCCATAACCAGCAAGGAAACTTGAGCTGCAATCAAAAACCTCCCAACAAGTAAGAGCCCAGGGCCAAATGGCTTCCCAGGGCTTTTCTAACAAACATTTAAAGAAGAATTAATACTTATTCTTTTGAAGCTGTTTCAAAAAATAGAAATGGAAGGAAAACTTCCAAACTCTTTCTATGAGGCCAACATTATCTTGATCCCGAAACCAGACAAAGACCTTACCAAAAAGGAGAATTACAAATACCCCTGATGAATATGGATGCAAAAATTCTCACCAAAATACTAGCTAACAGGATATAACAGTACATTAAAAGGATTAGTCACTAAGAAGTGGGATCTATTCCTGGGTTGCAAGGGTGGTTCAACATTAGCAAATCAATCAATGTGATACAATACATAAATAAAAGGACAAGAACTCTACGATCCTTTCAACAGATGCAGAAAGAGCATTTGACAAAGTACAGCATCCTTTCTTGGTTAAAACTCTACAGTGTAGGGACAGGGGAACATACTTCAATATCATAAAAGCCATCTATGAAAAGTCTACAGCGAATATCATTCTCAATGGGGAAAAACAGAGCTTTCCCCCTAAGATCAGGAACACAGCAGGGATGCCTCTTATCACCACTGCTGTTCAAAACTGTACTAGGAGTCCTAGCATCAGCAATCAGACAACAAAAAGAAACAAAAGGCATTTGAATCAGCAAAGAAGTCAAATTCTCACTCTTTGCAGATGACATGATACTGTATGTGGAAAACCCAAGACTTCACCCCAAAATTGCTAGAACTCATACAGGAATTCAGCAAAGTGGTAGGATATAAAATCAATACCCAAAGCTCAGATGCATTTCTATACACCAATGAGATAGAAGAAAGAGAAATAAAGAAGTTGATCCCATTTACAATTGCCTAAAACCATAAGATACCCAGGAATAAACCTACCCAAAGGGGCAAAGGATATGTACTCAGAAAACTACAGAATACTCAGGAAAGAAACTGAGGAAGACAAAATGAAATAAAAGAAATTCCATGCTCATGGATTAGAAAAACAAATATTGCTAAAATGTCTATGCTACCTAGAGCAATCTACACATTTAAGGCAATCCCTATCAAAATACCATCAACTTTTTTCAGAGAGCTGGAACAAATAATCCTAAAATTTGTATGGAAACAAAAAGACCCCGAATAGCCACTGAAATGTTGATAAAGAAAACCAAAACTAGTGACATCATAATTCTGGACTTCAAGCTCTATACAACGCTGTCATCATCAAGACAGTAAGGTACTGGCATAAAAACAGACACATAGATCAGTGGAACAGAACAGAGAACCCAGAAATGGACCCACAACTACATGGTCAACTAATCTTTGAAAAAGCACGAAAGAGGGACACCTGGGTGACTCAGTCGGTTGAGCGTCTGCCTTCGGCTCAGGTTGTGATCCCAGGATCCTGGGATCGAGTCCCATATCAGGCTTCCTGCTCAGTGGAAGCCTGCTTCTCCCTCTCTCTCTCTCGAATAAATAAAATCTTTTAAGATTTTTTTAAAAATAAAGAAAAAAAGAGAAAAGGAAAAGGCAGGAAAGACTATCCATAGATGGAAAGACAGTCTCTTCAACAAATGGTGTTGGGAAAACTGGATAGCAACATGCAGAAAAATAACATTGTGGACCATTTTCTTATACCATACACAAAAAGAAATTCAAAATGGATGAGAGACCTAAATATGAATCAGGAAGCCATCAAAATCCTAGAGGAAAACAGGTAGAAACTTCTTTGACCTTGGCCCCAGCAGCTCCTTACAACACACGTTACCACAGGCAAGAGGAAGCAAAGGCAAAAACGAACTATTGGGACCTCATCAAGATAAAAAGCTTTTGGCAGGTGAGAATTTTACCACTGAACCACCAATGAGATAAAAAGCTTTTGTACCGCAAAAGAAACAGTTAAGGTCTGACTTTGGCTCACGTCATGATCCTGGAGTCCTGGGATCAAGCCTCACATAAGGCTCCCTGCTCAGTGGGGAGTCTACTTCTCTCTCTGCCCCTGCCCCCGCTCATGCTCTCTCTCTCTCTAATAAATAAAAAAATAAAATTGTTTTAGAAAAAGAATAAAAGGAAAAAGTAAAGCTTTAACAATAAATGAGTTTGGTATGAATATGGTTTTTTCCTACATTTCACAAAGTAAGTTTATATTACCTTGACAATGAAAACAAAACAAATAGCAAACTCTATTTCTAAAGCTCTATAATATTTTATACAACTTATACCATATAATAAAACTTAAAATTTTTTTTCCATATGAAGATATAGCTATGTTACTATTAGGTCTTTGCCAGCCTACTCCTCTATGGAAATATTTAATTTAACATATTGCTTTGAACTGAAAACAATTTTTTTCATGCTGGTTTTCACTTCCTTGAGAAAATTATCTTATATGAAGTTAAAATTCCATCAATGAAAATATATCCATGAGTTTTCAACTCATGTAATCAAATTTTAAAAATGGGTATAGGCTGGGATGCCTGGGTGGCTCAGTTGGTTAAGCAGCTGCCTTCGGCTCAGGTCATGATCCCAGTGTCCTGGGATCGAGTCCCACATCGGGCTCCTTGCTCAGCAGGGAGCCTGCTTCTCCCTCTGCCTCTGCCTGCCTCTCTGTCTGCCTGTGCTCGCTCCCGCTCTCTGACAAATAAATAAATAAAATCTTTAAAAAAAAAAATGGGTATAGGCCACAATATTAAAATACTTAAAAAATTTTTATGTATATATAGTAAAACTGCAACTGTTTCTTAAAAAGCTAATTTTTTTTTCAGTTATTATAAGTTCAGATAACATTTTCTTCATTTTCTAAAACAGCAACTCTGAGCATGTATACTTTTCATAGTATAAATTTATAATGTAGATTATTATTTAAATGGAGAACAGAATAATCCTGATTAAAACAAAGACTACCCCCATTGATAAATCAAAAAGACTTTACTTCCCATTTCATTCTTTTTTTTTTTCTTAAGATTTTATTTATTTATTTGACAGACAGAGATCACAAGCAGGTAGAAGGCGAGGGGGAAGCAGGCTCCCCGCCAAGCAGAGAGCCCGATGTGGGGCTCAATCCCAGGACCCTGGGATCATGACCTGAGCTGAAAGCAGAGGCTTTAACCCACTGAGCCACCCAGGCGCCCCTTCCCATTTCATTCTATAGCATCTAAAATACCAATCAAGTTCATTATATGCTGGAAATTTATGATTTCCAATGTGTCACTATAAAGACATTAAACCTAGGTAACCAATCTGAAGAAATAATTACTTAACCCCTCCCCCCCAGGGACCGCATCAAAACACAGTGTTCCACACAGATAGCAGGGTGATTTGTATATTCTAACATACACTATGTGGCCTCTATCTCACAGTATTGAGATAAAACCTTTAAAAATGCTAGCCTTACTCTTACACTGTTGGTAGGAATGTAAATTGGTATGACTATTTTGGTGAGCAATGGCAGCAACTACTAAAACTTTAAATGCACATATCCTTTGATCCTGCCTACTTCTAAGAGTTTATCCAACAAATATACTTGTACAAGCTCCTATAGAATGATGTTTACTTAGCATTGTTTGAGATAAGAAATAAGAGATGCAGCCTAAAAGTCCATTAACAGAAGACAGGTTCATTATCTTATCGTACATGGATACAACAGAATATCATGCAGCTGTTTAAATGCATGTGAAAGAACTGCATATACCTATAAAGAAAAGTAACTAAGACATAATTTTAAGTAAACAAAACAACACAAAAACAAATTGCAATATTTTTCACATCCATATACACTTGAACATGCATGAAATTTCTACAGAATACAAAAAAAACAGTTAAGAGAAGTAACCTTGGTGGGGGGATTCACATTGAGGAATTTGGGGAGTTGGAGCTTTTACATTTTACCTGATATTCTTGTGTGCTATTTAATACTTTCTTAAATCATGAAACCATATTATTTTTGCAACTAGAAAACAATAAAAATAATCAGAAAACATGCTAATCTTAATAACATAACTTTCAGATTTTTTTTTTTTTTAGAGATTTTATTTATTTATTTGTTAGAGAGAGAGAGCGAGCAAGCACAGGCAGACAGAGAGGCAGGCAGAGGCAGAGGGAGAAGCAGGCTCCCTGCCGAGCAAGGAGCCCGATGTGGGACTCGAACCCAGGATGCTGGGATCATGACCTGAGCTGAAGGCAGCTGCTTAACCGACTGAGCCACCCAGGCGTCCCATAACTTTCAGATTTTAAAAACAATTATGTACTAAGTCATCTTTGATAAAGAGGAATCTGAACAGAAGAACATGGCCAATTATAACTGGTAAGCAATGAGTAAGCTTTGTAAGACTATACTGTTCAAAACACATTCCTAAGGAAAGGTATGTTTTTGCCTTTTAGATGGCACAACTGCATAACTGAATATCCAATAGCTGACACAGACCTTATCACCTCCAGGAAGACCTTCCAGACACGAGAAATGAGTAAGATTCATTTCTTTTTTCAAGAGTACCAGAGCATTTTATTGGCATCTTTACCTAGGAAACATCCAACAGTATCTCTTACGTATGTAAAACCTACTCTCCTACTATAGGGTAGAGATGGTCTCTTTGTTATCACACACCTAGTAGGCCCTGAATAAATGATGAAGCAACTGAATCGAGTGGCAAGCTTATACCTTTTCTCATGAGATTGCTGTAATACATCTAAATATTTTTCATGTTTTTTAAGAAATGTATTTCTTTGTCAGAGTGAGAGAGAGAGCATGCACAAGCATGGGGAGCAACAGGCAGAGGGAGAAGAGGGCTCCCTAAGCAAGAAGCCCAATGTGGGGCTCAATCCCAGGACCCTGAGATCATGACCTGAGCTGAAGACAGATGCTGAACAGATTGAGCTACCCAGGTGCCCCCTACAATTTTTTCATATTTTTTTAAGATTTTATTTATTTCTCATTTGAGAGAATGAGAGAGACAGAGCATGAGAGAGGGGCAGGGTCAGAAGGAGAAGCAGACTCCCCGCAGAGCAGGGAGCCTGATGTAGGACTTGATCCTGGGACTCCAGGATCATGACCTGAGCCGAAGGCAGTCATTTAACCAACTGAGCCACCCAGGTGTCCCAATTTTTCATCTTTTAAAACAAGTTTTACATAACTATCTGATGCAACTAATCCTCAATAAAGACCATCCATAGATGGAAAAAGACTCTTCAACAAATGGTGTTGGGAAAACTGGATGGCAACATGCAGAAGAATGAAATTGGACCACTTTCTTACACCAGACACAAAAAGAAATTCAAGATGGATGAAAGACCTAAATGTGATACAGGAAGCCATAAAAATCCTAGAGGAGAAACAGGCAGAAACCTCTTTGACCTCGGTCATAGCAACTTCTTCCTAGACACATCACCACAGGCAAGGAAACAAAAGCAAAAATGAACTATTGGGATTTCATCAAGATAAAAAGCTTCTGCACAGTGAAGGAAACAATCAACGAAACTAAAAGGCAGCCTACGGAATGGGAGAAGATATTGGCAGATGACATATCTGATAAAGGTTAGCATCCAAAATATACAAAGAATTTATCAAATTCAACACCCAAAAAACAAAATAACCAGGTTAAGAAATGGGCAGAAGACATGAGTAGACACTTTCCCAAAAGAGACATCCAGGTGGCTAAAGACACATGAAAGGTTGCTCAATAATACCCATCATCAAGGAAATACAAATCAAAACCAGGATGAGATACCACCTCACACCTGTCAGAATGCCTTAAATTAACAACACAAGGAACAATAGATGTACTGTTGGTGGGAATACAAAATGGTGTGGCCACTGGTGTAGCCCCTCGGAGAACAGTATGGAGGTTCTTCTAAATGTTAAAAATAAAACTACTCTGGGCACCTGGGTGGCTCAGTGGGTTAAAGCCTCTGCCTTCGACTCCGGTCATGATCTCAGGGTCCTGGGATGGAGCCCCGCATCAGGCTTTCTGCTCAGCAGGGAGCCTGTTTCCTCCTCTCTCTCTGCCTGCCTCTCTGCCTATTTGTGATCTCTGTCAAATGGATAAATAAAATCTTAAAAAAAATAAAATAAAATAAAACTACTCTATGATCCAGCAATTGCATTACAAGGTATTTACCTAACAGATACAAAAATATAGATTCGAAGGGGTACATGCACCCTGATGTTTATAGCAGCATTATCAGCAATAGCCAAACTATGGAGAGAATCAAAAGGTCCACCGACCAATAAATGCATAAAGATGGTGTGATATATATCTATAATGGAACATTACTCAGCCATCAAAAAGGATGAAATCTTGCCATTTGCAATGATGTGGATGGAGCTAAAACATATGCTAAGTGAAATAAGTGAGAGAAAGACAAATGCCATATGATTTCACTCATATGTGGAATTTAAGAAATAAATAAACAAACATAGGAGGAAAAAGAAAAAAGAGGAAAATAAACCATAAGAGATTCTTAAAGATAGGAAACAGGGTTGATGGAGGGAGATAGATGAGGGATATTCAGGAGTGCATTTGTTATGACAAGCACTACGTATTATTTGTAAGTGATAATCACTGAATTCTACTCCAGAAACCAATATTGCAGCATTGTATGCTTATTAACTACAATTTAAATAAAAATTTGAAAATAAATAAAGAAATAAAATAAATTTGAAAGTTACCTGGCGTGATCTACTTTATGTGCATTTTTATTCACTTTAGTGGGAGAATCAATTTTTACTCCAAGGCTTCTTAGTTGTTTAAGGGTTGCATTAAGAACACAATCTTTGTCTACCAGACCTGAGTCACGTTTTTTTTTCTTTGTATGGTAAACATTTTGTGTTCTGGTGCATTCATGACTGATAATTACTGCTTTGGTCGATGGCTGCTCAGTCTCCTTGGAGGAGTTATTCAGTAGGTGGTTCACCTGACTCTGACGAAAAGAAAAAAGATAAATTTGAAAAACCACTATTAACAATCTTAGGAAACAAAACTATAAGTAGCAGCATAAGTAAGACCAGGGAAAAGCAAAATTAATGACTAGCCAAATTCTACAAAGGATCAAGTGTATTTGTAAATTTTTTATATTTTGGGGTTTTTTATAAAGGAAGCCCATCTCAATGAATGATTTTATCAGACCCTAAAGGAAATTTAGAATGTTCAGAACTTGTTCATTTTAAAACTAACAGATTTAAAGGCATCTGAATAATATTTCAAGTGGTTTCAAGGGTTTATAGGAACTATAAACAGAAGTTTTAAATCATGCTTTCATTTGAAAAATGGTAATTTTTCAGAGTTATAAATTAGATCTTCAGGTTCCTTTCAGAATTTGGTTTCTCTCTTTTCTCCCTCAGAATGAGAATGACCTATGATACTATCTCTGCTTTCCTGACATTAGAGGACATTTCATTCCCTGAGCACACAGCTGCTAGCGCCAGTAAAGGACCCAGCAGGCGAACAGCAAGTATGTTTTCACTGATGAATACTTAGGGCCTTATGAAGTATGGAGAAATCAAATGTTCCTTAGTCTACACTTTGGATGGAAGTGACAGCCAGGGCTATTTAAGCTTCAAGTCTTAGTTTACAATCTAATTTTTCCAAGATAACTAGATGACCATTTTCTCCAACCAGAATTATCCTTTTTATTCCATTTGCCTTTGCTTACAGCACTTCTCAGCCTGTCCTATAACTGTTTGCTACTGGTATTCATGTGTTATTTCCCTTAGCTTCTCAAAATCAGAGACTATCATATTTATCTTTATATTACTCACTTAACTCAGTTCTTTTTTTTTTTTTTTTTTTTTAGATTTATTTACTTGAGAGAGAGGGGCTGTTGGGAGGGAGGCAAAGGGAGAGAATCCTCAAGCAGACTCCCAACTGAGTGCAGAGCCCACTACAGGGCTTGATCTCATGACCCATGAGATCTTGACCAGAGCTGAAACCGAGTTGGACTTAAAGGACTGAGCCACCCAGGCACTCCCTTTTACTTAGTTCACTTACTTAGTTTACTTTTTACTTAGTTCACTTTCTTAGACTAAGTATTCAATAAAAATCTCTTTACCTGAATGCAATATTACCATAGATATTCTCCTACTTTCCAACTTTCTGCAATTGTTCCTTGAGATTTTTTTTGGTACCAACTTTACTCTGTTTTTGTTGTTGTTGTTTTATGATTTTCCCCTGGCTATCTAAGTATCTGATGACTGGGATGCTTATATAAAATTACTGAATTTAGGTTATCATAATCACGAAGAGCTAAAAGAAATAAATTATGTGTCATTAATTTAGGGAAAATCTTTTTATATTAAGGTCCCAATCAGTTTAAAGAAAGGAGAGGCTTAACTAGCCTACCTGAAAGTAATCATCTCAGAAAAGATGAAATGTATTACTGTTTCTTACCAATAAATCCTGGTATATTTTCTGATTATCTGTAGACTGATGAGGCAAGGGTTGCATTACTTGCTCAATTTTTGGATCCCCTGATGTTACAGAGTGGTTACTGGCACCCTCTGTTGGTCCACTCTGTAAGCACATGCTTACATTTTCTGCCAGCATGGAATTCGGAAAGAACACAGGCACATCAGGTTCTTTTCTCACACCTGGAGAAGAGCTGCTTGGAAGGATATAAATAATGTATTAGTTATCCAGATACTTTCAGGATACATTTATTTGAAGTGCAGTAACTTTGAAATAAAGGGATAAGCTCAGCAGCATTCTGGTTTATATTTTCAGCTCTCATCTTGATAGGCTGCACATAAACCAGATCATAACACCTTTTCAAGTCATGCTATTTATAGTCAGACAACCTTTTTTTGAAAGCTGGCAAATACCCTGTTGATTTCTCCTGAACTTGATGCAAGTACCAAAAATTTTAAATATATTATTTGTTTACTTTAAGTTATAAAATATAGTTAAGATCCCTGGCAAGGGGTGCTGGATTGGCTCAGTTGGTTAAGCTTCTGCCTTTAGCTCAGGTCATGATCCCAGTGTCCTGGGATCAAGCCCCACATCAGGCTCCCTGCCAGAGAGCCTGCCTCTCCCTTTTCCCTCTGCCTGTTGATCCCCTTGCTTGTACTCTTGTGCTTGCTCTCTGTCAAATGAATAAATAAGATCTTAAAAAAAAAATCCCTGGCAAATAAGAGTTCATAAGCTGCCATTTATAATCACATTATATATTTGGCAGTATTTCTTTCCTTCTTTATGCTTTTACTTATTTTTTGAATTTAATATAATGAGCATTTATTACTTTTTTAAAAAAGATTTTTATTATTTATTTATTTGACAGACACAGATCACAAGCAGGCAGAGAGACAGGCAGGAGGGGGAAGCAGGCTCCCTGCTGAGCAGAGAACCCAATGTGGGGCTTGATCCCAGGGTCCTGGGATCATGACCTGAGCCTAAGGCAGTGGCTTAGGCTGAGCCACCCAGGCACCCCAATTACTTTTAAACAGCACATAAATACATATTTTTAAATTTACTATGGAAAGCAATATTAAAAGACATTTCTTATAAGAACAACAATGTGACTATTGTAGAGAAAGGTAATAACATATATTAGCTAGCAGAAAGCTTATTACAGGCTAGGCATTGTTTTAAGTGCATTCTCTTACAAAATCCTTACCAAAAAGACCTGTAAGATACTGCATATTGTGCCTATTTGACAGATGAGGTCATGAGGCTAACAGAGAGGTTAGCTAACCGCTCAAAGTTATATATACTAAATGTGAAGAAATAAAACTCCCACATACTACATATTATGCCTATTTGACAGATGAGGTAATGAGGCACAGAAAGGTTAGCTAACTGCTCAAAGTTATAGCAAATATGAAAAAAATAGTTTGTTTTTTAAAAGATTTTATTTATTTAACAGAGAGAGAGAGATCACAAGTATGCAGAGAGGCAGGCAGAGAGAGGGGGAAGCAGGCTCCCCACTGAGCAGAGAGTCCAATGTGGGGCTCAATCTCAGGACCCTGAGATCATGACCTAAGCTGAAGGCAGAGGCTTAACCTACTGAGCCATCCAGGTGCCCCCATACATCTCTTTTAAAACTCAGTTTATTTCCAATTTTTCCATGTTGCTTAGTGTTTTTTTAGAGAGGAGGTCAGGGGCAGGGAGAGGATCTTATGCAGGCTCCACACCCAGTGTGGAACCTGATGTGGCGCTCTATCTCACAACCCTGAGATCAAGATCTGAGCTGAAATCAGGAATTGGATGCTTAGCCAACTTGAACCACCCACGTGCCCCCCATACTGCTTAATTTTAACTTCATTTGAAGTATCCAGTACTCATTGGTATATGATAAGATCAGTAAATATTAGCTGAAATAAGTATTTGTAAAATACCAGTTAAGATATAAGGAAAAAAAATCAATAAATCTGACTACATTAAGTAAAAAAAAAATTTTTTTTTAAAGATTTTATTTATTTATTTGACAGGCAGAGATCACAAGTAGGCAGAGAGGCAGGCAGAGAGAGGGGGGGAGGCAGGCTTCCCGCTGAGCAGAGAGCCCGTTGTGGGGCTTGATCCCAGGACCCTGGGATCATGACCTGAGCCGAAGGCAGAGGCTTTAACCTACTGAGCCACCCAGGCGCCCCAAGTAAAAAATTTTTATGTGGCAAAAAACATCAAAGTCAAAAGACAACTGACATGCTGGAAAATATTCACAACATACACTACAAAGTCCTAACATCTCTAATATATAAGAACACTTAAAAATCAGAGGGCAAAGGACCCAAAACTCTGGTAGAAAAATGGTAAGAGACATAAACTGACAATTCATAAAAATACGGAAATAACTCACAACATGAAGAAATGATCCAACTTATGCATAATTTTTATTTTTTTTTAATTTTCATTTATTTATTTACTTTTTGAAAAATATTTTATTTTTTGACAGACAGAGATCACAAGTAGACAGAGAAGCAGGCAGAGGTTGGGGCGGGGGGCAGGCTCCCTGCCGAGCAGAGAGCCCAATTCGGGGCTTTAACCCAAGTCAAAGGCAGAGGCTTTAACCCACCGAGACACCCAAGTGCTCAATTTTTTTTAAAATTTTATTTATTGTTTATTTATTTGTCAGAGAGAGAGAGAGAGAGCACAAGCAGGCAGAGGCAGAGAGAGAAGCAGGCTCCCTGCCGAGCAAGGAGCCCGATGCGGGACTCGATCCCAGGACTCTGGGATCATGGCCTGAGCCGAAGGTAGCGGCTTAACCAACTGAGCCACCCAGGCGTCCCAAGGTGCCCAATTTTTAAAATGAAAATTAAAACACTACCAACCAATACCATTTATCACCTATTAGACTGGTAAACATTTTTTAAAATATGGCAACATATTTTGTTGGCACAGCTGTGGGAAAACAGGTAATTTCATTTACTGCTGCTGAGACCAAAAACTGCAATCTTCTACAGGGAAACTTGGTAATAATCAACAAAATTACATATGCACTTAACTTTGGATGTAAAAATCCCACTTCTAAAATAATTCAAAAATACACATGCCACCAGGTAATCACTGTAGCAATGCCTGAAAAATACTAAAAAAAAGTCCATTTTTTAATTTTTAAGATTTTATTTGTCAAGAGACAGAGAGAGAGAGCATGCACAAGCAAGTGGGAGAGGCAAAGGGGGAGGAAGAAAAGGGACTCAATCCCAGGACCAGGACCCTGGGATCATGACCTGAGCTGAAGGCAGATGCTTAACTGACTGAGCCACCCAGGCACCCCCTGGGAACAGTCTATATACTCATAAGTAGGAGAGCGTTTACTGAACTATGGCACATCTACATAGTGGAGTACTATATAGCTATATAAGGAAAGATCTCTAGGACTGATTTGGAGTATTTCCAGTATATACTGTTAAGGGAAAAGAGAAACGTTCAAAAAAATACCTATAGCATGCTACCTTTCTACACTTTGTATAAGAAAGAAATGTCCTAAGAAAATAGAGACATGTTTACTCATCTGTATAAAAGAAATACAAGAAAGGCAATCCAGTAACTAAAGAGATTGGTTATGTAAAGGAAATGGGTGGGAAAAGGAATAGGAAAAGGGGGGATTTGGGAACTGGGTGGCAGGAATGAGAATGGAGTAACTCTTCTTTGAGTATATATCTTTTTAATCTAATTAGGTCTGTTAAAGCCACAGTCATGTGTCAGATACCTAAAGAACAAATAGAGTCAACCAGAATTTGAAGCAACCCTCAAGTGGAATACAAGTAGTAACAAATCAACCTAATGGTATTACAAACAAATAATATAACCACATAAGGCAACACAAAAGAAAATAACCTACCTAAATAACCATGGAAAAAGGTATTTTCATTGAATTTGTAAGGCTAAAGTTAAAAGGACTGTAAACAAATGCACATACTCTAGTAAATCCATTTTAGAATTCTACGCAATTCTGAAATTACTTGATGTGTACACTAGAACAAATAATTAACTATAGTGTACATGAAAGCCAGGTTTCTCACTGTTGGAGAAAGAAAGTATAAATAAGAAAAAGGGAGGTGTTGGATTGGAATCGGAGGATTGGTATGAAGTCAAGGATTTTGAAATATAGACAGATAAGTGTAGATATAAATAAGGGTGTGTGTGTGTGTGTGTGTGTGTGTATATATATATATATCCTAAGAGGACCTAGGAGCACAGATACAAAGTAGCAATGATATACCTACTGCTCAGATCTTGGTTTCTAAATACATTCTCTGATACCATTGCTCCTGGTTTCTGCAGTTGATTCCGGGGTTGGGGCTGGGAAAATACAAGATGAGCCTGGAACATCTTGTGGTGCCAAAAAACAAGAACATGCTTGAGAAAGGATGAGGGCTTTTCTAAAAGAAACAGAAGCCAAGCTAAAAGAGCTCCCAAAAACAAAAAATTGAAACAATTTAAGCAAATAAAATAAATAACAGTTTGAACTATAATTCATATAATAAAAGAAATGTCTGGGAGTCTACACAGACATAAATAAATGAATACATAAGCAGAGAAGGAAAATAGCTTTTCCTTACAGAAAAAATCTGATTTACAAATGTAGAAGGAATGACGAAAATAGAAAATCATCAGTAGCAAATACTATGGTAATCACCGTGACAGGTATATCTACAGACAGTTGCTAAAGTCAAAGGAGAAAGCTCAAAAAGAGACTATTTGTAGAGTCTCAAGTATCTGCCTCAAGGTATTTATTCAATTACAAAGGGAAAATTTTTAACTTTATAGTGATAAAAAAAGCAGATGTCATACTAACTGAGTGTTCAAAGTTAATAACGTGACATCATGTAACCCACTGATAGGATACACTGAGAGGACAGGGCAGTAACACCTCTTTGTGGTAATCTTGCCAAAAATGCAAAACTTCAATTTAATCATGAGAAAGTAGCAGACAAACCCAAATTAAGAGATAATCTACAAAATAACTGACTAATCAAAAGTGTCAAAGTCATGAAAGACAAGAAAATAATGAGGAACTGTCACGGATTTGGACTAATAAGACACAACTACAAAACCAATGTGAAATCTTATATTGGTTCCTGGAACAGAAAAGTACATTACTGGAGAAACTGGTACAACCAGAATTTGCAGTTTAGTATACTAATGTAACAATGTTAATTTCCTGGGTTAAATCATTTTACTATGGTTATATAAGGTGTTAACATTAGGGAGATCTGGGTGAGCTCTACTATCTTCCTAACCTCTGTAAATCTAAAATTTCAAAATAAAAATGCTTAAAGCAAGATATAATTCTACATTTAGTTTCTTTTTCTCAAATAAAATTTGATTAAGAAGTTTGATACTGGAGTGCCTACATAGCTCAGTTGGTTAAGCATCTGCCTTCAGCTCAGGTTGTGATCCCAGGGTCCTGGGACTGAGCCCCACATTAGATTCCCTGCTTGGTGGGGAGCCTGCTTCTCCCTCTGCCCCATCTGTGCTCTCTCTAATAAATACATAAAATCTTTTTTTTTTTTTTTAAGATTTTATTTATTTATGTCAGACAGAGAACAGGAGTGAGCACAGGCAGACAAAGTGGCAGGCAGAGGCAGAGGGAGAAGCAGGCTCCCTGCCGAGCAAGGAGCCCGATGTGGGACTCAATCCCAGGACGCTGGGATCATGACCTGAGCCGAAGACAGCCGCTTAACCAACTGAGCCACCCAGGCGTCCCTAAATACATAAAATCTTAAAAAAAAAAAAAAAAAAAAAAAGGTCTGAGATCCTAAAGAAGGAATAACAAAAATATAACGCACAAATATTTTAACAAATAATAAAATTTACAAATAGAGATTATTATAATCACCATTTAATATCTCAGACATAAAGACACACTGTTCTTAAAATCAGGAAGGAGCTCTCCAAGACACCCAGTTCATCCCTTCCTTAAAATGAAACTGCACTTAAACCAGTAAGGACCCCAGTGAATTTATCTTAAACTCAAAAGAACTTCAGTGAAATTATATTGTATAATTTCCTTTAGTATCCAAATTTGGTATGCTTAATTAAATACCAAGAATTAAATCTTAAAATATATATATATATATATATATTTATTTAGTATAGCTGACCTTCAATGTTACATCAGTTTCAGGTATAACCAAGATTAAAACTTTTTTTTAAGATTTTATTTATTTATTTGACAGAGGAATACAGAACATAAGCAGGGGGAAAGGCAGAGCGAGAGGGAGAAGCAGGCTCCCCACTGAAAGTGAGCCCGACGAAAGACTTGATCCCAGGACCCTGAGATCATGACTTGAGCTGAAGTAGACCTGTAACCAACTGAGCCACCTAGGCATCCCAAGTATTAAATCTTATACATAGGGGGAAAGTAATTGTTTAAAAACCTTAAGTGCAAGAAATATCTGCAAATTATGCATTTGATAAGGGGTTAATATCTAAAATATATAAAGAATTCCAACTCAACAACAAAATACCGAATAACCTAATTAATTAAAATGGGCAAAGGATATTTCTTTCCAAAGACGATATAAAATGGCCAACAGGTATATGAACAAATGCTCAACATCAGTAATCATGAGAAAAATGCAAATCAAAAACAATGAACTATTGCCTCACACCCATTAAAATTGCTATTATAAAAACCCCCAGAAAATAATAAGTGTTGGCAAACAAAACCCTGTGTACTGTTGGTGGGACTATAAAATGATTGAATCTACTCTGAAAAATAGCATGGAGGTTCTTCAAAAAGTTAAAAAAAAGTACAACTACCCTGTGATCCAGCAATCCCACTTCTGGGTATATATCCAAGAGGACCAAATGCAGAGTCTCAAAGAGATACCTGCACCCCCATACTCACAGTAGCATTATTCACAATAGCCCACAGGTAGACGTAACCCGCATGTTCATTGATAGATAAATGATTAAACAAAATGTGATATATACATACAATGGAATATTGTTCAGTTTTAGAAAGTAAAGAAATTCTGTCGCATGCTACAACATAGATGAACCTTGAGGACATTACACTAAGTAAAATAAGGATTACACTAAGTAAGAAGACAGATACTGTATGATTCCACTTACATGAAGTATCTGAAGTAGTCAAATTCAGAGAAACAGTAGAATGATGATTACTAGGGGAGGAGATAGGGGAATAGTTCTTTAAAGGGTACAGAGTTTCAGATTTACAAGATGAAAAATGACTGAAGATCTGTCTTACAACAATATACATGACATTACCAAACTGTACCTTTAAACAACATTAAGATGATAAATTTTATGTTATGTATTGTTTACCAAAACAACAAAACAAACAAAAACCTTAAATCATTTATTAAAACAAACACAATTCCTTATTCTGCCAACCGAAGCTCTCCAAAATTTGGTAGTCAACTTGGGTTTTCAGCCAATTTCTTACAATGTCTCCTGTTTTACTTTATATTCTGAACAAACTAGATTACTAATAATTTCTGAATTCAGCCCATATATTTTCAGTACAGTGTAGTAATTCTCAATCTTGGCAGCACAGCAACATCACTTGTAAAGTTAAAAAAAAAAAAAAATAGAAGTGTTTGGACCTCACCCTTCAGAGATCCTGAACTTGTGAAGGGCCTGGATATCTGTCTGTATTTTCAAATGCCATAGACTTGAGGATTACTGCTCTAATGCATCTAAACTGGCACACTCTGGTCAAACTATCCTATCCACCCTCAAAGGGTCACTTTATTTTATTTATTTTTAAGGATTTATTTATTTGAGAGAGAGAGAGAGAGCAATTACAAGCAGAAGGAGAATCAGACTCCCAGCTGAGCAGGGAGTCCTACGCATGGCTTGATGTCAGGACCTTGAGATTATGACCTAAGCTGAAGGCAGACAATCAGCCAACTGAGCCACCCAGGTGTCCCTCAAAGGGTCATTTTAAAAATCTGCTTCCTGGGGCGCCTGTGTGGCTCAGAGGGTTAAGGTCTCTGCCTTCGGCTCGGGTCATGATCCCAGGATCCTGGAATCGAGCCCCGCATTGGGCTCTCCGCTGAGCAGGGAGCCTGCTTCCTCCTCTCTCTGCCTGCCTCTCCACCTATTTGTGATCTCTGTCTGTCAAATAAATAAATAAAATCTTAAAAAAAAAAAAAGTCTGCTTCCTGGGATGCTTGGGTGGCTCCCAAGTGGATTGAGCATCTGCCTTTGGCTCAGGTCATGATCCCAGGGTCCTGGGATTGGGTCCTGAATTGGGTTTCCCGCTCAGAGGGGAGTATGCCTCTCCTTCTGCCTGCCACTCCTGCTTGTGCCCTCTCTCCCTCTCTCTGATAAATAAAGTTTAAAAAAAAAAATTTTTTTTTTAAGTCTGCTTCCTCTAAAACCCTAACTGGATATGTTCTCTTGCTTCCTTTAACCCCCATTAGTACTTCCCTTTATCTCTTATGTCACATATATTCCCATTTATAATGCAGTTATCTGTGTGCTCATCATGTTTTGGCCAAATTTTGTAATCTCTTTGGGCCTCAATTTCCTCATCCACGAAAAGGGAAAAATGATATCACTTCCCTGGGTTGAAAAAAATGTGATAGAATTAAAGGAGATACAAAGTGCCTAGCATAGTACCAGACACACATAGTGGGTGAATCATAATTATTGTTAGTTCTCTTCATCTCTTGTTGCTTTCCCCTTGCTCCCCAAACATCAAACTGAACCTTTATCTTCAACCATGTTAACTAATTTCACTTTAATGAAAACACCAAAACTCTCAAATGGAGAAGCAGAAATCTAGGTTTTAATAGAGATTTTATGGCTTTTTGGGAAATTACTTGTACTGAGCAGGATTTTTATCAACCAAACATTTGCAAACCTTATTTTTAAGGAGTGTGGGTCAGTTACTGAGTTTGCCTTACTCCATCATCTTTAGTAATGCAATAGTAATTAGGCAACAGTAATTAGGTACTAAGTGTTTTACATATATTAAACTTATTTAACCCTTACAATATTCCTGAGATAGGCGCTTTTATTGTCTCCATTTATACATGAGAAAACCAAGTCATCCATAAATTATGAAACCTGCCTATGGTCACAGTGCTGTGATTCAAATAGAACTTAGCATCTTAATCATAATCCCTCAGCTATACTGCATTTTCAAGAATTATAAAATACCTGTTTTGGTGTTTAACCTAGTAAGCAAAAACAAAAGAAAAATAAAAGAACCAAAACATTAAAGATTTTAACCTCAAAAGATTCAAAGTTAAAATCTCATTTTATTTATATCTTTTTTAAAAATCTTCTTTTTTTAATTTTTCAAAGATTTTATTTATTTGACAGAGAGATCACAAGTAGGCAGAGCAGCAGGCAGAGAGAGAGGGGGAAGCAGAGCTGAGAGCTGAGAGCCGGATGCAGGGCCCGATCCCGGGACCCTGAGATCATGACCTGAGCTAAAGGCTGAGGCTTAACCCACTGAGCCACCCAGGCTCCCCAAAGATCTTATTCTTTTTTTTCTTTTTAAGATTTTATTTATTTATTTGACAGAGAGAGATCACAAGTAGGCAGAGGGCGGGAGGGGGGGGAGCAGGCTCCCTGCTGAGCAGAAAGCCAGATGCCAGCGGATTCCAGGATCCTGAGATCACAACCTGAGCCAAAGGCAGGGGCTACACTGAGCCACCCAGGCGCCCCACCAAAGATCTTATTCTTAAGTAATCTCTACACCCAATGTGGGGCTTGAACTTACAACTTATAAAAGATCAAGAGTCACATGCTGTACTGACCAAGCTGGCCAGGCACCCCAAAACAAAATTTTAAAAGATGATTCTAATATGACAAGTATTACTAGGTAGGTCCAAAGTATGACTTCCAAAGAAAAATGGGATTTTTTTCAAATGCAAGTCTCTATAAATACCACATACCACTGCTCTTCACTGGGAAAAAGCTTTCAGTTACCAATTATGCTTTGAGGCAAATAAATTTATCCCTCACAAACTGCTTTAACATCAGAAAGAAGATTCAGGAAGACTATCCAAGGGAGACAGGGAACCCAGGTGGCTAGGTGCCATGTATGAACACTCAGCAGTGGGAAGCACAGCATGAGTCAGATCACATATTTGGTATGGACATTGGGAAGGGTATGTGCTATGGTGAGTGCTGTGAAATGTGTAAGCCTAATATTAGATTCACAGACCTGTACGCCTGGGGCAAATAATATATTATATATTAATTTTTAAAAAATCACATATTTGGGAAGAATCCTATAGAAGCACTAAAAACACTATGGACAACAATGAAGATGGTACTTAATCCCAATCAGTACATTATGCTGAAGATCAGATTTACTACTAGTTATGTGTTGGGATCAACAGAGCTAGGTGCCCCCAAAAAAGCAATTAACTACATTCTACCAATTAACTCAGGTTTCGCAATTAAAAACCGCAATGGACTGGAGATATTTAAGTTCTGACTTAGAAACTATTTCAAGGGGAAACCCCCATAATTCTAGAAAGAAGTCTACAGTTTACAGAAGTCAAGAAGGAAAAATAAGAATAACCAATAATAATAATAATAATAATGTTAGTTCCTCTTTGTTCTCTGCTATTTTTTAAGTTTTTAAAAATTTATTTAGGTAATCTCTGCACTCAGTGTGGGGCTCAAATTCATGACCCCAAGATCAACAGTAACATGTTCTTCCGACTGAGCCAGCCAGGCACTCTTTTTCTCAGTTTCTATGATTATTCCAAATAAAATGTGGACTTATCCTGGGGCTCACCTTATATTGCTCTTCCTAGCATTGAACTCATATTGAAATAGGTAACATGGGACCCATACACTGGGTCGAGTTCTAAAGATACAGAAATGAATATGATCCCTGTCCTAGAGGAATCCAATTTAATGGGGGAGACATATTTACATACCTTTTTTAATACATTGTGGTACATACTATGAGAATTATATGATTAAAACATATACTATACTGAGCAAAGGGGATAAATGTTTCTAGTTTTCTGGAGGAACATGTTTATTGTTTTAATCACTATAGTAATCAGAATAATTAAAATGACAAATATTAGAGGCACAAAGATATAGAAAAGCATTTCATGCTCTTGAATTGGGAGAACAAACATTATTAAAATGTCCATACTACTCAGAACAATCTACACATTTAATGCGATCCCTGTCAAAATATCACCAGTATTTCTCACAGAGCTAGACCAAATAATCCTAAAATCTGTATGGAACCACAACAGATCCTGAACAGCCAAAGAAATTCTGAAAAAGAAAAACAAAATTGGAGGCATCAAGATTTTAGGTTTCAAGCTAGCAGCAGTCATCAAGACAGTATAGTACTGGCACAAACACAGACATATATATCATCGGAACAGAACAGAGAACCCAGAAACGGACCCACAACTATATAGTCAACTAATCTTTGAGGAAGCAGGAAAGACTATCCATAGTTGGAAAAGACAGTCTTTTCAACAAATGGCATTGGGAAAACTGGATGGCAACATGCAGAACAATGAAATTGGACCACTTTCTTACACCAGACACAAAAAGAAATTCAAGATGGATGAAAGACCTAAATGTGATACAGGAAGCCATCAAAATCCTAGAGGAGAATACAGGCAGAAACCTCTTTGACCTCGGCCATAGCAACTTCTTCCTAGACACATCACCACAGGCAAGGAAACAAAAGCAAAAATGGGGCGCCTGGGTGGCTCGGTTGGTTGGGCGACTGCCTTCGGCTCAGGTCATGATCCTGGAGTCCCGGGACTGAGTCCCACGTCGGGCTCCCGGCTCCGTGGGGAGTCTGCTTCTCCCTCTGACCTTCTCCTCGCTCATGTTCTCTCTCACTGTCTCTCTCTCAAATAAATAAATAAATAAATAAGCAAAAATGAACTACTGAGACTTCATCAAGATAAAAAGCTTCTGCACAGCAAACGAAACAATCAACGAAACTAAAAGGCAGCCTACGGAATGGGAGAAGATATTTGCAGATGACATAACTGATAAAGGTTAGCATCCAAAATCTACAAAGAATTTATCAAACTCAACATCCAAAAAATAAAATAACCAGGTTAAGAAATGGGCAGAAGACATGAATAGACACTTTTCCAAAAAAGACATCCAGATGGCTAAAGACATATGAAAGGATGCTCAATAATAATATCCATTACCAGGGAAATACAAATCAAAACAGGATGAGATATCACCTCATTCAACATCAGAATGGCTAAAATTAACAACACAAGAAACAACAGGTATTGGCAAGGATGTGGAGAAAGGGGAACCCTCTTGCATGGTTGGTGGGAATGCAAACTGGTGCCACCCCTCTTCAAAATGTAAAAAATAGAACTACCCTGGGGCACCTAGGTGGCTCAGTGGGTTAAGCCTCTGCCTTCGGCTCAGGTCATGATCTCAGAGTCCTGCAATCAAGCCCCGAATCGGGCTCTCTGCTTGGCAGGGAGCCTGTTTCCCCCTCTCTCTCTGCCTGACTCTCTGCCTGCTTGTGATCTCTGTCTGTCAAATAAACAAATAAAATCTTAAAATATAAGAAACAGAACTACCCTATGGTCAAGAAATAACATTACCAGGTATTCACCCAAAGGATACAAAATACAGATTTGAAGGGGTATATGCACCCAAATGTTCATGGCAGCATTATCAACAACAGCCAAACTATGGAGATTGACTGATGAATGGATAAAGTATGGTGTGTGTGTGTACGCGCACACACACACACACACACACACAATTACTCAGTCATCAAAAAGAATGAAATCTTGCCATTTGCAGTGACATAGATGGATCTAGGGTGTATTATGGTAAGTGAAATAAGTCAGCCAGAGAAAGACAAATACTATACAATCTTACTCATATGTGGGATTTAAGAAAGAAAACAGATGAGAGGCATCTGGGTGGCTCAGTCATTAAGCGGCTGCCTTCAGCTTGGGTCATGATCCCAGGGTCCTAGGGTCGAGCCCCACATCGGGCTCCCTGCTCAGCGGGAAGCTTGCTTCTCCCTCTCCCACTTCCCCTTGCCTGTGTTCCCTCTCTTGCTGTGTCTCTCTCTGTCAAATAAATAAAATCTTTAAAAAGAAAAAAAGAAAGGAAGGAAGAAAGAAAACAGATGAATATATGGGAAGGAGGAAAAGAAAAAAGAAGAGAGGGAAACAAGCCCTAAGAGACTCTTAACAACAGATAATAAAGTGAGGGTTGATGGAGGTGTGTAGGTGGGGGATGGGCTAGATGGGTGATACGTATTAAGGAGGACACTTGCCGTGATGAGCATTGGGTGTTGTATATAAATGATGAATCACTGAATTCTTCTCAAGAAATCAATACTGTATTGAGTGTTAACTACCTAAACTTTAAATTAAAAAAAATAAATAAATAAAATGCACCTATAAAGTATCAGGCAAAAAAAAAAAAAAAGTCAGATATTATCACAAGGCTTATAATTTATTTTTATTTTTATTTTTTAAAGATTTTATTTATTTATTCGACAGACAGAGATTACAAGTAGACAGAGAGGCAGGCAGATAGAGAGGAGAAGGCAGGCTCCCTGCTGAGCAGAGAGCCTGATGTGGGGCTCGATCCCAGGACCCTGGGATCATGATCTAAGCTGAAGGCAGAGGCTTTAACCCACTGAGCCACCCAGGCGCCCCACAAGGCTTATAATTAAAAAAAAAATCAGTTGTCCGCTCCATGCCACCCCACCCCAAATTCACCTCTTTTAACTCTTACCTATGGTGTATTACACTACATCATTCCTCTACCTTCAAATTTATTCTATTTATTCTGCACCTGATTCCTTTTAGCACTTCTACAAGTCCAAGCTCCTTCATCTCACTTGGGTTGGCTTTTACTATATTAACCAGTTTCCCTACTTCCACTCTAAACTCCTTCCATTCATTAGCCACAGAACAGCTATTTAAAAAATGAAAAATCAGATCATACCACTCTTTTGTCTAAAATCCTCCCTGGATTTAATGAGCATAGAATAAATGCAAAGCTCCTTTCTACATCCTACAAAGCTCCCACATAATTTGGCTTCTGCCTATATCTCTGACCCCATTTCCTATAGGCATGCTCTCTTGAGCACTTTCTCTCTCTCCAACCCACACTCCCCCCCACCCCTGCCTCCCTCTCTTTCACTGTTTCTAGCCACAATGGCTTTCCTAATTGTTTCCTGAACTGTCACGCTCCTGCACAACTCAGGGTCTATATATGCCATTTCTTCTACCAGGAACACTCTTCAGATTTTCTCAGAGCTGGCTCCTTCTCATCATTCTGGTCACTGCTCAAATGTTACCAGCTCAGGGAAGGCTTCCTTTACCATTCCCTACTTAATATATCCTTCACTCCCATGCCACCAACCGGTTACACTCCACTTGATCACCCTGTTTTATTTTCTTCAGAGCAACTGTCATTATATGAAATTAAATTATTTGTTAATTATATGGTTATTATTTGTCATGGGGACAAGTCATGGAAATTCCATGAAGTTAGCAGCTTTTCCTAACCTACTATTCAATCTCTAGGGCCTAGTTTTGTGGCAGCTCTTATTAGAAGCTCAAAGATATTTGAATTTCCTTCCTAATTTCTTGAAGATCTAAATTACTTTGAAATCCTTGTTTAATAAAAAAAAAATCTTCAGGAAAATTTTCAAACATAGGCAAGAACAGTATAACAAACCATTATACCCAGTTTTAAAAATTACCTAATTTTTAAATTAGGTACCTGGGTGGCTCAGTCAGTTGAGCAGCCGACTCTTGATTTTGGCTCAGGTCATGATTTCAGAGTCCTGGAATCGAGCCCCATGTAGGACTCTGCACTCAGCAAGGAATCAACTTGGGGTTCTCTCTCTCCCTCTCTCTCTGCCCCAAGGCTCCCCCGACCCAGCCCTACTCACACACACTCTCGCTCTAAAAAAATGAATAAATCTTAAAAAAACACTACCTACTTATAATTAGTCTTATTCCAATTATACCTCTAGACATTTCATCTCCCACCAGCTATTTTTTTTCTCACCAGGTTACTTTGAAGTAAATCTCAGAAATAAATTCTTATATATGTATAATTGCAATATGGAGAATCTTTAAAAATTTACAAAATTCAGGGCCCATCTCCATCTGGGGCCTAGTTTCAGAATCTCTACAGTGAGGTCTAAGCATATGTATGTCTGAAATTTTCTTCAGATGTTGATTCAGCTAGACTGTAACAAACCAATGACTGACATCTGGGAACAGTTCTAGGAGGACCACAATTGTCAGTTACGGAAGAACTGTATCAGGAAAGACACTACTGAAAATACCATTTACAAAATGAACAGTTTCTGAGTTAAAACACCAAAAGAATATTAGAACTTAAAAAGAAAAAAAGGAGGATGAATGTTGAATCAAAGACACCTTACTTGGATACAGAAAGTGGCTGATTAAATTCTTCCACAGCAATGTTGCTTTCTTCAAAGCTGGGAATATCAACTGCTTTCAATGAAGACGCGCTACCTGGCAGACTTGTGACTTCATTATTAATATCAACAGAAAAATTCATGTCCTCACTGGAAATCTTGGTATCATCTTGCCTCAGCTGAGATTCAGGCTCTTGATCATCGCCTGCTGCATTCCAAAACAAGCTGGCACCTGGAAGTTAAATGATTAGCCAAATACTGAAACAAATATCCTACTATAAAAATAATCCTCTGACACACCTCTAAGTAAGACTAACTGTATTGTTTTAACACAATTACCTAGAAATGTTTGCAGATTATCTCTTCTCAGAAATGCCATAAAGAGGTAAGGTGAAAAGCCAGAGGACTGGTGTACAAGGTGGACCCTCAGTGGCTCAGTTGGCTAACTGTCTGACTCTTGGTTTCAGCTCAGATCATGGTATCAGGGTCGGGAGTTCAAGGACACCGCGCTCTACACTGGGCACGGAGCCTACTTAAAAAAGAATAAACAACAAAAAACAAAAAACAACCTGGGACAAACGGAATAGGGGACATTCTGGGTCCTGCCTCTTCAAGAGGTGTGGCTCTCAAATGATGTGTTTCACATATAAAGGTTCTGAATACGATTTAGGGTATATGTGTGTGTACAGAAAATTGCTCTTCTGAAAAACAAGGGAAAACATATAAAATAATGAGTCCCTAGGCTCTCTGATTTCTATCTTTAATTACAATATTTATGAGAATATTCAGGGACATATCAGATATATGTAATATCAGCAAGTATTTAAAAATCAAATGTTTGAGTGCTCCAGTTGGCACAGTCGGTTAAGCATCCAATTCTTGGTTTTGGCTCAGGTCATGAGGGGCATCAAACTCAGTGAGAAGCCTGCTTGAGACTCTCTCCCCCTCTCCCTCCGCCCCACCCCCAAAGCTCACATGCACATGCGTACTCTCTCTTTCAAATAAATTTTAAAAATCTTAAAAAAAAAAAAAAGAAAAGAAAAAGAAAGGACAATTATGACAAAGTTACGTAAGCACTGCTACTCTTCTGGAATATTTACCAAGACATACCTTCAGGAAATTAAGTAACATTGTAGAATAAACATGTTTTAAATGCCATTTAGTTCTAACAATTATTAATAATGCTTTTTTCTGCATATAAGTAATAACCACCCCACATCATCCAAGTTGAATAACTGAATATGTATCTATGAGGTTTCAAAATAATTTCAGAATATCAGCTTAAACATATAAATGACTTCATTCAATTATCTTTTATTCAGCACACATTATGATTTAGGCATCATGTTAGCTAATGACATATAATCATGGAATAAGGCAATGTTCAAGATCCTAAAAGCTTGTAGTCTAGGAACAGATACAGATGAGAAGCAACTGTAATACAATAAAAGCACAGTTTATAGGAGGAAACTGCACTTTTTTGGTATGTTTGGTATGTATGTTTGGTTAGTTCACAATACCCACAGCTCCTTGTCTGCCACCCCTCTACAACATACACAAACTTCCCCCTGGGAACTGTCACCCCCTCAATGAACAAAGGTGAGACTCCAACAGATATGTCCCTATTACATGCTTCTCAACCTCCTCACCCCTGAACCAGGGATTAAACCCTAATCCAAACTAGACCCTTCAGGTTCTCTGCAATTTGAAACAAGATGGAAGGAGAGTAACTTGGTTTATTTACATGGCTAAAACTGCGTAATACAAACTTTGGAGCTTTGGGTGAGCTACAAAAACTGAGTAGAAAAACTGAGTAAAACAGCCATATAGTTGGATAGCCCTAATGGTATTCTAGTCTCTAGTTCTAGTTTTTTCCTGAAGTCAGACCTACTCTTGGCCTTGGTTCTCATGAAACAACTTCATATCCTTCCAGTAAATTCCCCTTCCTTACTTAAATTATTTCAAAGTGGTTTACATTACTTGCAGCCAAAGAATCTTGACTAATACTCAGTAATATCTGACTTGTAAATGTACAAGGGGTTCTTCCTTCTCTCCTTCCTTGCTCCCCTCTACATGGGCAGTTAACAAATGGGTTCAGAGATGAAATATAGAAATCTGCCTTCCTTCCTTTTCTCCCTCTCAAATATTTATTCTCCAGGTTCAAATCTTCATCTGTTACTTCTACAAGTCTTAGGTCATTATCCCATCTCCACTCCTCAAATGTTTGGGTTTCACTATCTTCATTTCCCAAAGCAGCTCAAATGCAATAGATATATAGACTGAACTCATCCTCTCTCTTTTGCTTCTCTAACTTGCCTTCCCTAGGTCCTCTAAGCTGAAAATCCTGGAGTAACTTTTACTTTAATTTGTAATAAACTTTTAATGTTAGAATAATTCTAGATTTATAGAGAAGAAAGAGTTCCTACATACTCCTCACCAGTTTCACCTGATGTTAATATCTTACATTACTATGGCACATTTTTCAAAATCAAGAAACCAATATTGGTGCATTACAATTAACTAAATCACCAGACTTTAATTGGATTTCACTGATTTTTTCACTAATGTCCTTTTTTTCTGTTCCGGGATCTAAACAAGTAACTTCAGAATCCTACGTATTTCAACTGCCCAATCCAGTTAGTTAACCAAATCTTATCAACACCCTATACAACTCTTTCTCTTCATTCTTACCACCATCACCCTATGTACTAGGCATCTTGCTAGATCTTGGGAACGTTTTTGAAGATCTCATGGTCTGGTGGTGATCAAACATGTGAACAAATATTGGCCATTACATTATTAATTGATTTTTTAAAGGCCTTTAATGTTGCTTATTGAGTAAAGGAGACATTCCTTTTTGAAAGATATAACAAAGGCTCCCCTTTGTAGACCTAAAATAGGACAGTACTAGACAATTCAGAGCTCTGTTTTCTCACTGTGCCCCTACCATTTTCCCTACTCATCCTGCTCTGCCATCTCTCCATTCCACCTCCTAAAACCCTACACATCTTCAAGGCCCAGAATCAATACCACTGCATAGATAAAACAAACCTTCCCTGATCCCTGAAACCATAGATGACTATACTTATAAGAACTGGGTCCAGGGGCGCCTGGATGGCTCAGTCATTAAGCGTCTGTCTCTGGCTCAGGTCATGATACTAGGGTTTTGGGATTGAGCTCTAAATCGGGCTCCCTGCTCAGCAGGAACTTGTTTCTCCCTCTCCCACTCCCCCTGCTTGTGTTCCCTTTCTTACTGTGTCTGTCAAATAAACAAACTCTTAAAAAAAAGAACTGGGTAATGTCTAGGAAAGAAGCAAAAACAAAGTGTCATGTGGTTTCCCATTTGTTTTCTGATACAGTTCTTTCATAAAGAGTAAAATTACACGAAGACTGGAGGAGTCAAGATGGCGGAGAAGTAGGAGGCTGAGACGACATCAGCCAGCAGGAAATCAGCTAGATAGCCTATCAAACCATTCCGAACACCTACAAATCCAACAGGAGATCGAAGAGAAGAAAAACAACAATTCTAGAAACAGAAAATCGACCACTTTCTAAAAGGTAGGACCAGCGGAGAAGTGAATCCAATGCGACGGGAAGATAGACCCCAGGGGGAGGGGCCGGCTCCCGGCAAGCAGCGGAGCACAAAATCAGAACATTTAAAAGTCGGCTCCACGGAGGGACATCGCTCCAGAGGTTAAACTGGGGTGAAGACCTCACGGGGACAACGTGGACTCAGGTCCCACGGGGTCACAGAAGGATCGGGGGTGTCTGAGTGTCGCAGAGCTCACAGGTATTAGAGCGGGGAAGCCGGCTGCGGAGACAGAGCCGAGATTTCCTAGTGGTCTGTGACACGGACCGGTGCTCTGTGGCACGGGCCGGTGCTCTGTGCGAGGGGTCCCCACAAGATCCGGGGAGACTCCGACCCGGGAGAGCTCAGGGATCTACGGGGTTCGGAGACTCCAGGTGGGACTCTGCCAGAGACAGAGACGCTTGGTCACAGGCTGGGTGAGCTCGGAGCGCTCCCAGAAGCCAGTGAGATGGGACTGATGATGCACGATTTTCTCTGAGCGCCGTCTGCGGGCGCGCATGGTCTGCGGGCGGGCGCGCGCGGTCTCCGGCGCAAACGTGGGCTAGGGAGACCGGAGGGATTAAACGCTTTTCTCTGAAGGCGCACTGAAGACTGGGGCCCCTAGCTCTTGGCTCCTCTGAACCGGAGATTGGGAGGCCGCCATTATCATTCCTGTCCTCCAGAACTCTACAGAAAGCGCGTTCAGGGAACAAAAGCTCCTGAAAGCAAACCTGAGAGGATTACGTAGCCCCGTGCTGGTAAGGGCGGTGCAACTCCGCCTGGGGCAAAGACACCTGAGAAGCACTACAACAGGCCCCTCCCCCAGAAGATCAAAGAAATACAGCCAAGACCAAGTTCACTCAACAAGGAGAACAGAGGATTCTTATCTGGACAAAATGACAAGGCGGAAAAACTCACCACAAAAAAAAAAGAGCAGGAGACAGGACCGAAGGCTAGGGACCTAATCAATACAGACATTGGTAATATGTCAGATCTGGAATTCAGGATGACGATTCTCAAGGTTCTAGCCAGGCTCAAAAAAGGGATGGAAGATATTAGAGAAACCCTGTCAGGAGAAATAAAAGCCCTTTCTGGAGAAATAAAAGAACTAAAGTCTAATCAAGTTGAAATAAAAAAAAGCTATTAATGAGGTGCAATAAAAAATGGAGGCTCTTACTGCCAGGATAAATGAGGCAGAAGACAGAATTAGTGATATAGAAGACCAAATGACAGAGAATAAAGAAGCTGAGCAAAAGAGAGACAAACAACTACTGGACCACGAGGGGAGAATTCGAGAGATAAGTGATGCCATAAGACGAAACAACATTAGAATAATTGGGATTCCAGAAGAAGAAGAAAGAGAAATAGGAGCAGAAGGTATACTGGAGAGGATTATTGTAGAGAATTTCCCTAATATAGCAAGGGGAACAAGCATCAAAATCCAGGAGGCGCAGAGAACACCTCTCAAAATCAGTAGGAACCGACCCACACCCCGCCATCTAATAGTAAAATTTACAAGTCTTAGCGACAAAGAGAAAATCCTGAAAGCAGCACGGGACAAGAAGTCTGTAACGTACAATGGTAAAAATATTAGACTGGCAGCAGACTTATCCACAGAGACCTGGCAGGCCAGAAAGAACTGGCATGATATATTCAGAGCACTAAACGAGAAAAACATGCAGCCAAGAATACTTTATCCAGCTAGGTTATCATTGAAAATAGAAGGAGAGATTAAAAGCTTCCAGGACAAACAAAAACTAAAAGAGTTTGTAAACACCAAACCAGCTCTACAGGAAATATTGAAAGGGGTCCTCTAAGCAAAGAGAGACCCTAAAAGTATTACCAGAAAGGAACAGAGACATTATACAGTAACAATCACCATACAGGCAATACAATGGCACTAAATTCATATCTCTCAATAGTTACCCTGAATGTAAATGGGCTAAATGCCCCAATCAAAAGACACAGGGTTTCAGAATGGATAAAAAAACAAAACCCATCAATATGCTGCCTATAAGAAACTCATCTTAGACCTGAAGACACCTCCAGATTGAAAGTGAGGGGGTGGAAAACAATTTACCATGCTAATGGACATCAGAAGAAAGCTGGGGTGGCAATCCTTATATCAGATCAATTAGATTTTAAGCCAAAGACTATAATAAGAGATGAGGAAGGACACTTCATCATACTCAAAGGGTCTGTCCAACAAGAAGATCTAACAATTTTAAATATCTATGCCCCTAACATGGGAGCAGCCAACTATATAAACCAATTAATAACAAAATCAAAGAAACACATTGACAAGAATACACTAATAGTTGGAGACTTTAATACACCCCTCACTGAAATGGACAGATCATCCAAGCAAAAGATCAACAAGGAAATAAAGGTCTTAAATGACACACTGGACGAGATGGACATCACAGATATATTCAGAACATTCTACCCCAAAGCAACAGAATACACGTTCTTCTCTAGTGCCCATGGAACATTCTCCAGAATAGATCACATCCTGGGTCATAAATCAGGTCTCAACAGGTATCAAAAGATTGGGATCATTCCCTGCATATTTTCAGACCACAATGCTCTGAAGCTAGAACTCAATCACAAGAGGAAATGTGGAAAGAGCACAAATACATGGAGACTCAACAGCATCCTTCTAAAAAATGAATGGGTCAACCAGGAAATTAAAGAAGAATTGAAAAAAACCATGGAAACAAATGATAATGAAAACACAACGGTCCAAAATCTGTAGGACACAGCAAAGGCAGTCCTGAGAGGAAAATATATAGCGATACAAGCCTATCTCAAGAAACAGGAAAGGTCTCAAATACACAACCTAACCCTACACCTTAAGGAACTCGAGAGAGAACAACAAAGAAAGCCTAAACCCAGCAGGAGAAGAGAAATAATAAAGATCAAAGCAGAAATCAATGAAATAGAAACCAAAAAAACAATAGAACAAATCAATGAAACTAGGAGCTGGTTCTTTGAAAGAATTAATAAGATTGATAAACCCCTGGCCAGACTTATCCAAAAGAAAAGAGAAAGGGCCCAAATAAATAAAATCATGAACGAAAGAGGAGAGATCACAACCAACACCAAAGAAATACAAACAATCATAAGAACATATTATGAACAACTCTATGCTAACAAATTCGACAATCTGGAAGAAATGGATGCTTTCCTAGAGACATATAAACTGCCAAAACTGAACCAGGGAGAAATAGAAAACCTGAATAGGCCCATAACCAGTAAGGAGATTGAAACAGTCATCAAAAATCTCCAAACAAACAGAAGCCCAGGGCCAGATGGCTTCCCAGGGGAATTCTACCAAACATTTAAAGAAGAATTAATTCCTATTCTCCTGAAACTGTTCCAAAAAATAGAAATGGAAGGAAAACTTCCAAACTCATTTTATGAGGCCAGCATCACCTTGATCCCCAAACCAGACAAGGATCCCATCAAAAAAGAGAATTACAGACCAATATCCTTGATGAACATAGATGCGAAAATTCTCACCAAAATACTAGCCAATAGGATCCAAACAGTACATTAAAAGGATTATTCACCACGACCTAGTGGGATTTATTCCAGGGCAGCAGGGTTGGTTCAACATCCGCAAATCAATCAATGTGATGCAGTACATTAACAAAAGAAAGAACAAGAACCATATGATACTCTCAATAGATGCTGAAAAAGCATTTGACAAAGTGCAACATCCCTTCCTAATCAAAACTCTTCAAAGTGTAGGGATAGAAGGCACATACCTCAATATTATCAAAGCCATATATGAAAAACCCACGGCAAGTATCATTCTCAATGGAGAAAAACTGAGAGCTTTTCCGTTAAGGTCAGGAACATGGCAGGGATGTCCACTGTCACCACTGCTATTCAACATAGTACTAGAAGTCCTAGCCTCAGCAATCAGACAACAAAAAGAAATTAAAGGCATCCAAATCGGCAAAGAAGAAGTCAAACTATCGCTCTTTGCAGATGATATGATACTATATGTGGAAAACCCAAAAGGCTCCACTCCAAAACTGCTAGAGCTTGTACAGAATTCAGTAAAGTGTCAGGATATAAAATCAATGCACAGAAATCAGTTGCATTTCTTTACACCAACAACAAGACAGAAGAAAGAGAAATTAAGGAGTCAATCCCATTTACAATTACACCCAAAACCATAAGATACCTAGGAATAAACCTAACCAAAGAGGCAAAGAATCTATACTCAGAGAACTATAAAGTACTCATGAAAGAAACTGAGGAAGACACAAAGAAATGGAAAAATGTTCCATGCTTATGGATTGGAAGAATAAATATTGTGAAAATGTCTATGCTACCTAAAGCTATCTACACATTTAATGCAATGCCTATCAAAATCCCATCCAATTTTTTCAAAGAAATGGAACAAATAATCCTAAAATTTATATGGAACCAGAAAAGACCTCGAATAGCCAAAGGAATATTGAAAAAGAAAACCAAAGTTAGTGGCATCACAATTCCCGACTTCAAGCTCTACTACAAAGCTGTCATCATTAAGACAGTATGGTACTGGCACAAAAACAGACACATAGATCAATGGAACAGAATAGAGAGCCCAGAAACAGACCCTCAACTCTATGGTCAACTAATCTTCGACAAAGCAGGAAAGAACATCCAATGGAAAAAAGACAGCCTCTTCAACAAATGGTGTTGGGAAAATTGGACAGCCACATGCAGAAAAATGAAATTGGACCATTTCCTTACACCACACACGAAAATAGACTCAAAATGGATGAAGGACCTCAACGTGAGAAAGGAATCCATCAAAATCCTTGAGGAGAACACAGGCAGCAACCTCTTCGACCTCAGCCGTAGCAACTTCTTCCTAGGAACAACGCCAAAGGCAAGGGAAGCAAGGGAAAAAATGAACTACTGGGACTTCATCAAGATCAAAAGCTTTCGCACAGCAAAGGAAACAGTCAACAAAACCAAAAGACAACTGACAGAGTGGGAAAAGATATTTGCAAATGACATATCAGATAAAGGGCTAGTATCTAAAATCTACAAAGAGCTTAGCAAACTCAACACCCAAAGAACAAATAATCCAATCAAGAAATGGGCAGAGGACATGAACAGACATTTCTGCAAAGAAGACATCCAGATGGCCAACAGGCACATGAAAAAGTGCTCCACATCACTGGGCATCAGGGAAATACAAATCAAAACCACAATGAGATACCACCTCACACTAGTCAGAATGGCTAAAATGAACGAGTCAGGAAATGACAGATGCTGGCGAGGATGTGGAGAAAGGGGAACCCTCCTACACTGTTGGTGGGAATGCAAGCTGGTGCAACCACTCTGGAAAACAGCATGGAGGTTCCTCAAAAAATTGAAAATAGAGCTACCTTATGACCCAGCAATTGCACTACTGGGTATCTATCCTAAAGATACAAATGTAGTGATCCAAAGGGGCACATGTACCCGAATGTTTATAGCAGCAATGTCCACAATAGCCAAGTTATGGAAAGAACCTAGATGTCCATCAACAGATGAATGGATAAAGAAGATGTGGTACATATATACGATGGAATACTATGCAGCCATCAAAAGAAATGAAATCTTACCATTTGCGACGACATGGATGGAACTAGAGCGTATTATGCTTAGCGAAATAAGTCAACTGGAGAAAGACAACTACCACATGATCTCCCTGATATGAGGAAGTGGAGATGCAACGGGGGTGGGAGTTAAGGTGGTAGGAAAAGTAAAAATGAAAGAAGATGGGATCGGGAGGGAGACAAACCAAAAGAGACTTTTAATGTCATAAAACAAACTGAGGGGGGTGGGGGGAAGAGGGGTTGGGAGAGGGTGGTGGGGTTACATTATATGTTTAAATAAAGCTTAAATAAAGTTAAAAAAAATTACACGAAGACTTAAATAAGTGATATTCTCTTCACCTTGGCTTTGGTTCTGTTTGTACCATGCACCAATTTCAAAGCAAAAAATTTAAAAGTGATATGAAGAGAATTTTTCTTAATTCCTTACAAATTAAAAGAGAAGGAAATTACCTGTGCTCACAGCAATGCTTACACTTTTTCTCATGTGCAAGCCAGGGGAAGACTGTGCTTCCATGGAAACCAGCTCCATCTGTCTTGCAGCTTGCACCGTGTCTTCAGCAGAGGTTGTCTTAGGGGAACAGGGCTGTATAGACTGTGCTTCCAACAAACGCTGAATCTGTATCAATTAAAAACATGTTTTAAACTGGCAGTGAAGTAACCAACCAAATTGGTGGTGGAGTTTAAAAATGAATTACAGGGGCGCCTGGGTGGCTCAGTGGGTTGAAGCCTCTGCCTTCAGCTCAGGTCATGGTTTTAGGGTCCTGGAATAGAGCCCCGCATCAGGCTCTCTGCTCAGTGGGGAACCTGCTTCCTCCTCTCTCTCTGCCTACCTCTCTGACTACTTGTAATCTCTATCAAATAAATAAATAAAATCTTTGAAAAAAAATGAATTACAAAGTGCCCTAATCAT
Organism: Taxidea taxus jeffersonii; assembly: GCA_003697995.1. Taxonomy (NCBI): domain Eukaryota; kingdom Metazoa; phylum Chordata; class Mammalia; order Carnivora; family Mustelidae; genus Taxidea; species Taxidea taxus. The sequence continues at coordinate 51,246 of RCUC01155778.1, read as the reverse complement.
AAATAAATGACTTTTAACTCTATTTTCTCACAATTCAGTTAGGTCATACCATAAAACTTATTCAATGCATAAATCACTATCCTTCATTATTAAGAAGCACTTAAGTAGGCTAAGTGTAAATTTTATTTATTTTTTTAAAGTAAACTCTAGGGGCACCTGGGTGACTCAGTCGTTAAGCATCTGCTTTCGCGCAGTTCATGATCCCAGGGTCCTGGGATCGAGCCCTGCACAGGGCTCCCTTCTCAGTGGGAAGCCTGCTTCTCCGTCTCCCACTCCCCATGCTTATGTTCTCTCTCTTGTTGTGTCTCTCTCTGTCAAGTAAATAATCTTTAAGAAAAAAAAAAGTAAACTCTAAGTCTGATGTGGGGCTCTTAGAACCCTGAGATCAAGAGTTGCATGTTCTACTGACTGAGCCAGCCAGGTGCCCCATAGCTAAGTGTAAATTTAAAAGTAAAAACATAAAGGCATTTAAACTGGCATTTATAAATTGGCACTTGTGTAAAAAAGCCTGAATGTTAACACTTCAAATCAGTATTTCATTCCTCTTCCACTTATAAATCAAAATTAAGGTAAGAGCTATATTCTAACTCCTTACCAAATAGTGAACATTTTTGCACAAGGTTCTGCTTATAAAGGGTAATCAGAATAGTCCATGTTTGGCCATGCTAAAACTGGAATTATTAATAACAGTAGCAAACAATTACTGAGTGCTTCCTGTTTTATAAGACACTATAGTGAGAGCTTTCATGTATGATTATTACAATTCAGACCATTAGGAATGTACTACTATTAAACACACTTTACAGATAAGAAAACTTGAGAAATTAAAGTTATTTGCCCAAGTCATGTAACTAAAAAGTAGCAAAGCTGAGGTTCAAACATCAAGTTTCCCCTGCTCCTTTTAAAACGGAAATGTAACTCACATACCATTAAATTCACCCCTTTAAAGTATAGAAGTCAGTGGTTTTTAGCAAATTCACCACAAAGTTTGCAACCACCACAACCATCTAATTCTAGAACATTTTCATTAATCCCCTGAAAAAAACCTGTACCCACTAGTGGTCACTTTCTATTGCCCACACCCAGCCTCTGGCAACCACTAATCTACTTTCTGTCTCTACAGATTTGCCTATTCTGGACACTTTACATAAATGAAACCACATAGTATGTGGCCTTGTATCTTGCTTCTTTCACTCAGCATAACCTTTTCGAAGTTCATCCTTGTTGTTGTACCTATCAGTACTTTATGGTTGAATAATATCCCATTGTATGGCTATGTCACAATGTATCTACCCACTCATCAGCTGATGGACATTGGACTGTTTTCACTTTTGGCTATCCTAGATAATGTTGCTATGAACATTTGTGTACAAGTTTTTATGTGAGCATATTTTTTCATTTCTCTTGGGTATATGCTCAGGAGTAGAACTCCTTTTTAACACTACTAACTCCTTTTTAAACACTACAATTTTCTATTTCCCTATAAATTATACGATTGTGGGGATGCCTGCGTGGCTCTGCTGGGTGGCTTAGCCTTTGGCTAAGATCATATCTCAGTGTCCTGGGATCAAGTCCCTCATCAGGCTCGCTGCACAGCAAGGAGCCTGCTTCTCCCTCTGCCTGCTGCTCCCCCTGCTTGTAGGTATGCTCACTCTCTCTCTCTCTCTGACAAATAAATAAAATCTTAAAAAAAAATTATACTATTGTGTTCAATTTGTCTCATTAATTTCCAGCAAATTACCTTTACTAATATAGGAAAATATAAATTGTCAATAAATTATTAAGATCAGTGGAAATATAATATGCATTAATAATACAGAATGGCATATGTATTAATAGGGGTTTATAGTGTGGACTCTGGTGTCATGAGGATATAAGTTTAAATCCTACTCTGCTACCTTTCAGGATGAGCTATTTAACCACTATGAGCCTCAGTATCACTTAAAACTAAAGTGGTTGTAAGGATTAAGAGACAAAATTGGGGCGCCTGGGTGGCTCAGTGGATTGGACCTCTGCCTTCAGCTTGGGTCATGATCTCAGGGTCCTGGGATCAAGCCCCACATCAGGCTCTCTGCTCAGCAGGGAGCCTGCTTCCCCCTCTCTCTGCCTGCCTCTCTGCCTGTCAAATAAATAAATAAAATCTTAAAAAAAAAAGGAAAAGAGAGACAAAATAATTGTAACTTTTTGAATGTTTACTATAGCCAGGACCTACATTAACCACTTTATATATACATATACATATAGACACACACACATACACATAAACTCATTTAACCATCCAATCTACATATAATACCAATCACTGTTCCCTTTACAGATGAGAAGAGTGAGGTTTAGAGATCACACAGGAAACACTCAATAAAGCTACAGAGATTAATTGAATGGTACTGGTATTAGAACAGACAGGCAAATCAATGGAGAATATAGTACAGAAGTAGATACAAATGCATGATACTTCCATTACACCATAAAAAAAGTATTTCTAAATCACTAAAAAGATATATTTCAATAAATATATGAGGCCAGTTATCTGAGGATTAAAAAGGAAAAATCTCTTATCTCATATATCAAAATAAAGCAACAATATAATCCTGAAGGGGGAGGAAGAGGAAGAATAGATTTTTTTAAAGATTTTATTTATTTATTTGACAGAGAGAGAGAGAGAGATCACAAGTAGGCAGGCAGAGAGAGTGAGGGGGAAGCAGGTTCCCTGCTGAGCAGAGAGCCCGATGTGGGGCTTGATCCCAGGACTCTGAGATCATGACCTGAGCTAAAGGCAGAGGCTTAACCCACTGAGCCACCCAGGTGCCCCAAGAATAGATCATTTATAATCTTGAAGAAGGCTTTTCTAAACATAATTAACGTGCAGAAAGAAAATCACTAATAAACCTAATTTTATCTAAACTGGAATATTCTGCACAAAACAAGTGGTTAAAACAAAAAACATTTAAGACAAACTATAAGAAACGCTTACCACATATATATGATAAAAAAACAATCTCCTGGGGTACCTGGGTGGCTCAGTGGTTTAAAGCCTCTGCCTTCGGCTCAGGTCATGGTCCCAGGGTCCTGGGATCGAGCCCTGCATCGGGCTCTCTGCTCAGCAGGGGCCCTGCTTCCCTTCCTTTCTCTCTGCCTTCCACTCTGCCTACCTGTGATCTCTGTCAAATAAATCTTTAAAAAAAAAAAAAAAATTCCTAATATACAATGAGCTCTTACAAATTAAATAGAAAAGGACCTAAAATGGATAAATGACAGACTTTACACAAAGAAAATATAAATGGCCAATAAATAATAAAATGATCAATCTAGATTATGACAATACAATGCAAGTTAAGTCTTTTTGTAAGACTGATACTAACTTTACTAACTAACTTTACTAGTTTTATAAGTACAATACTGGAGATGTGGAAAAACAACTTGGAGTATTAAACTGGCACAACTTTTTGGGTGGCCATTCTCATTCAAGTTACAAAGTATGTATTAAGGAACTAGTATAAGTGAAGTACTATTCAAGGTGCTTTTTTATTTATTTATTTTTTAATTTTATTTATTTATTTGATAGACAGAGGTCACAAGTAGGCAGAGAGGCAGAGAGAGAGAGGAGGAAGCAGGCTGTCGGCAGAGCAGAGAGCCCGATGCGGGGCTCGATCCCACGACCCTGGGATCATGACCCAAGCTGAAGGCAGCGGCTTTAGCCCACTGAGCCACCCAGGCGCCCCTCAAGGTGCTTTTTTAAAAAAATAGTGATGAATCTTGTACATTCCCTCCCTACAGCTCCCTGGAGATGAAAACCAAAAACTCATAATTAAGGCCTGACTGCTGAGAAGGAGTGAGCCATTAGAAGGTATGGGCAGAGGGGCAAGCTCAAGAACCTAAAGTGGAAATAAACAAGTTCATGTTTTTGAAGAACAAAAAGCACACCCTGCAATTGAAGTGTAGTGAATACAGAAGATGGCGGCAAGAGATGAGTTAGAAGGAGGCACATAGAGCCGAAAGACAAGGTTTCAAGGGTCAGGGTAAGGAATCTGGATTTTCTAACTGCAAAGGAAAACCACTGTGAGTGAAGCCCTATGATCTGACTTGAGCTTTAAGAAGATGGCTGTCATGTTTCCATTGTTTCCAAGGAAAACAGTACTGGAAGTAGCATCGTTAGATAAGAAAAGAAGATGGTTTCAATTAGGGAGGTGGCAGGAAAGATGGTTAAGAAACAGTAAAGTTCAAGAGATACACCTAGAAAGTAAAACCTGGGTTTCTGACACCCAGGATTTTTGCCTGAGCAACAGGATGAGAAGTGATGTCATTAACTGAACTAATAATGATAATGAAAATAGTAATAGCTAACATGTACTGAGCACTAACTATATACCAGGCATTTTTCTAAGCCACTTCTCCCCAGTAACTCATTCAATCCTTAGAACTCCATACACTTATGTACATTCTTATTTTGTGAATGAGAAAATTGAAGTTTGAGAGGTGAAGTAATTTGCCCAAGATTGCATTAATTTATTTTACACTGAAACTGGACTAGAACCCAAGGAGGCTGGTATCATCCCTTCACCACTACACCAAAATGAGACTCAAAACAAGTCTTCATCAGGACTGGAACAAGTCTGGCTATCTTTGAACATTTAAAATGTGTGTTTTCTTCAACTTCACACTTTTACTTCTAGGGATCTCTGCTACAGAGATATGCGCACACATGCAGGGCAATGCCAAGCACAAGGATGCTGACTGCTGCACTGTTTGCAATAGCAGAAACTTCAAACTGTGGAGCAGGAAATTAATTAGAAAATTTGTTGTACATCACTTTAACAAAATCCTATACAGAATAAGATAGTTCTATATATTCTTATATAGAAAATTTGTTAAGATAGTTTTTTTTTGTTTGTTTTTTTAAAGATTTTAATTATTTACCTGGTAGACAGAGATCACAAGTAGGCAGAGAGGCAGGCAGAGAGAGAGGGGGAAGCAGGCTCTCCGCTGAGCAGAGAGCCTGATGTGGGGCTCGATCCCAGGACCCTCCGATCATGACCTGAGCTGAAGGCAGAGGCTTAACCCACTGAGCCATCCAGGTGCCCCAAGATAGTTTTTTACATGTAAATAAAGTGGTACCTAAACAAAGTTAAAAGAAAATACACATGAGTTGGGGCGCCTGGGTGGCTCAGTCAGTTAGGCATCTGCCTTCTGCTTGGGTCATGATCCCAGGGTCCTGGGGTCAAACCCCCCATCTGGCTCTCTGCTCAGTGGAAAGCCTACCTCTCCTTCTCCCTCTGCTATTCCCCTTGTTTGTGCTCTCTCTCTGCCAAATAAATAAAGTCTTCAAAAAAAATTCACACGAGCAAAATAAAATAGTGTGTGTATTTATCATAAAAGCATTTTCTAAATCATTTTTTGTATTCTCCAAGTATAATGATTCAGATAATGTGCTCACTAGTCTATATCTACATTTTAATCCCAAGTAACTAAGATTTGTTTAGAAGATCTTTTTAGCCTGCTTTTTAAAAAAAAAACAACAGGGACGCCTGGGTGGCTCAGTTGGTTAAGCGGCTGCCTTCGGCTCAGGTCATGATCCTAGCGTCCTGGGATCGAGTCTCACATCGCGCTCCTTGCTCGGCAGGGAGCCTGCTCCTCCCTCTGCCTCTGCCTGCCTCTCCGTCTGCCTGTGCTTGCTCTCTCTCTCTAACTAATAAATAAATAAAATCTTAAAAAAAAAATTAAAAAAAATAAATAAAAAATAAAAAAACAAGAAATATGTGAGAACTATTTCTTTTTTTTGGAACTATTTCTTTTAAATGTGAAATATTTAGCTACATTAAAACAAGTACCTAATATTGTAAGGATTTGTAAAAATCAAATTTATATTTTACAATTTTGAAGAATTTACTAGGTCTAAAAAACAGTGAAACCACATTCTTTTCAGGTGTCCTATCTACAGCATTTTAAAGCAGAAGGGGTCTTTAAAGTGGTTTTTTTTTTTTTTTTAAGATTTTTATTTATTTATTTGGGAGAGGGAGAGAGACAGAGGACGCAAGTGTGCAAGCGAGAGCAAAGGGAAAGGGAGAAGCAGATCCCCCTGCTAAACAGAGTCAACCATAGGGCTTGAACTCAGGACCCTGGGATCATATACGAGCTAAAGGCAAACACAGCTTAACTGACTGAGCTACCCAGGTGCTCCTAAGCAGAAGTCTTAAATTGTCTTTTTTTTGTTTTTGCAAAATGCAAACTCTATGACTCCAGTTTTATAAAACAAAGATTTTTTTTAAAAAATCATACATGGGGGCGCCTGGGTGGCTCAGTGGGTTAAAGCCTCTGCTTTCAGCTCAGGTCATGATCCCAGGGTCCTGAGATCGAGCCCATCGGGCTCTCTGCTCGGCGGGGAGCCTGCTTCCCCCTCGCTCTCTCTGCCTACTTGTGATCTCTCTCTGATTTAAATAAAATTTAAATAAAATCTTTAAAAAAAAAATCACACATGTGTATAATGTCCATTTCATATACATTTGCATAGTTATAGGATCATGGGCAAAATACTGAAGAATACATTTCAGGTTGTTTTCATTCATACTGAGGGGAGGAGGGAAGAAGGAGGTAGGTGATTTGTAGTAGGTACGTGGAAGAAGGGTACCAGTAAGAAAAGGAAAAAAAAAAAGGTACAAGACTGAATGGTATAAGATATAACTAAAATACTAAAAACTGCCATAAAGACCTGAAGAAAGGAAGCATTTCATAATACAATGATTGAAACACATCTAGTACAGATACACAGAAGAGGTTCTAGAACTATTCTCTAAAGGCACACTGGCTAAAAGTACTAAATATACTACATGGTTGACAAATTAAAGCTGCATCAGAATCTGTTATGCAGGTTTTATATTTAGTTTTATACCAAGGTTTACTAAACTACAGACTTTTTGTCAGAGGCAATAAATGGAAAAAAAATGTAGTTATGCTGTAGATTAGGATATGCACAAGGCAGAGAAGAGGTTTACTTTCTAGTGCCAGTTCTACTCCTAACTAGCAATGTGTCATTGGGTAAATTATTTTCTCTCTCTAATCTTCTTTTTACTTATCTATAAAACAAAAGAAACAAGAATTCATTTTCCAAGGTTTTCTCTAGTTTTGATATTCTACAATTTGACTCCATAAAATGTAGTTATTGAAGAACTGCCAGTTATTTTTAAGCAACCATACTAATACCATGAATTTAAAAGAACTAAGAAAGCTCGCAAACCTGTGCCTGAAGCAGTCTCAGCTGTCTGTCTTGTTCTGTGAGGAACCTATATGCATCTGGAGACAGTCCCATCATTCCGTTATCTGAGCCAGTCCTGGGTGTGTGCATGCATACTGCACAAGGCGGTGGGTTACAAGAGTCCACATGTGAAGGCAGTCTTGCCACAGGTGATGGTTCTACATTGCTGTGGGGAGAGCAACCACCCATGTTTCCCTGAGGTCTCAAGGCTACAGGACTACTTGAAGAACAGAATGCATTAGGGTACAGAGCTGGACATCCACCCAGGTGAAATAATGAATGCTTGTGAATGGCTTCAGACTGGAGGTCTTGAACAGACCCTACTGTATTCACTCCCTGCCAAGAATTTATTGGACTATACTGTACATGGGCATGATGCTGACAACAACTGCAAACATTCGTAGGACAGTAAGATGGTGGTGGAGTAGGTATCTGAAGTTCCATTGGTCTTCCTGAATTATGGAGTGAAAAAACCAAATTGTGTGGGTGAGACGCTGAGGCAAGAGAAGACTGCTTGGAATTTACCGTGGAGGATCCTACGGGATATTCTTCTTTGTGTACATTTGAATCAGAAGATGGCCTATTAAGAGAAGATGCCTTAACACTGTTCTTGATATGGGCGTTCCCATTCTTACAAGCAGATGGCTGTCTTACTTTGCTGTGTCTCAAAGGATCAGTGCTCTGGGTTAATTGATTTGGTAGCCCTTTCAAGGAAAGCTCTCCAGCTTCAGCTTCTAGGCTGCTTTTGTTATCGTAAAGCTGGGGTTGCAATGGCTCCAAGTGTTCAGAGTGGTTAATCAACAAAGAAGGATTTTCATTATTCACCATTTCCAATGGCTTAGGCAGAGGATTTGATTCTATGAAATTGCCATCCAAAACAAGCGAAAGTTCAGGAACTGATGGCTGGATCTTAGAAACCTATAAATGGGAAAGAAATGAAAGAAGTTTTTTTTTTTGCATGTTCCATTTTCTTTAGACTAATAGTTTCCAAACTATATCCAGTTACTTATTAAAAAGTGTTTTTTCTTGGGACGCCTGGGTGGCTCAGTTGGTTAAGCATCTGCCTTCAGCTCAGGTCATGATCCCAGTGTCCTGGGATCGAGTCCCATATCAGGCTCCTTGCTCAGCAGGGAGCCTGCTTCTCCCTCTGCCTCTGCCTGCCACTCTGTCTGCCTGTGCTCACTCTCTCTGACAAATAAATAAAGAAAATCTTTAAAAAAAAAGTGTTTATTCTTTAGATAGTTGACACATATTTTCTGGGCATCTTCTATGTGCTAAGCACTAGGAATATAACTGTGAGTAAAATAAACAAGGTCTTGGCCTTCACAAACTTATTACTTAACAATGGAACTCCCTTTATTGTAATACTGATTTATGTTGCTTAAATCACATAACACAATATGGGAAACTGTTTTATAATACTTTTTTACCCTCTCTCTGCAAAAAACATATCACTGGCAAAATGTTTCAATAGATCTTATAGCAAATAATGTTTCTGCCTCTTCAGTAACAAAAGACCTTCTGATAAGTATTTCAGAATATTTTTCTACTAAGTAAAATTATTCACTGCCAATATCAACTAAGAGTTGGAAGAGAGCAGGAAAAAAATAAACTAAATATTTGCTGTTGTGAATTTGGTTATAATTTGATATTAGTTTTTAAAAATCTTTCCTATTCTTTTTTCTTCTAATAAGTAATTTGTCCAATTAAGGCACAACAATTCCACAATAACCCACTGGTTGCCTATATAATCAAAAAATTATAACAGATTGGAGATTTAGCAATCTCCAAAACCAAGTATCATGTTTTCTCAGATTTGGTGATAATAGTGTCAAGTTTTGGAGATGGTAAAGAATGTTGAGTCTATATGGGTTAAAAGCACCAAGTTCTGAAACCAAACCCTCTGAATTACTAGCTTTACTGAATTTCAAACCTCCTGAATTCTGGCTCTACTCTTTCTAGTACAATACTGGGCAGGCAATTTAACCAATCTGTGCCTCAGTTTTCTCTGGAAGTGATATAATATGTACACACATATACATATGTATCATTATATATATAACATATAATAGTTACATGTACCTGTGAAAAATATCTGTATCTGTACATACAGGTATAGCCATATAGGTATATACCTAGATATATCTTTGAATAAAACTTGAATAAGTTTCAGTAATATTATTGAATGCTTTAACACGAAGAGATTTAAGGTTTCTAAATACATAGGTGAGTTCTTTACAAGATCAGTGATACCTTCTGACTCACAGGATGAGGAGTAGGAATTGGTCTTGGAGAAAAATCTTCATCTTCAACACCAGAATCACGATCATTTATTGGCATTTTTCCTGGAGATAACTTTTGGGAGGACCTAAAAAATACAGGGGAGTAAGGAAAAGTCTTCAGTAATCTGTTCATTTGTTCTTTCTTTTTGAAACTGAATAAAGTCCTTTAATAAGCCCCAGTAGTATCTGGATCATTTAATTTGGTATCTGACAACCACAGATTATTTTGTTTTTCAGGCCAATGTTAGCTGCCTAGAAAAGCTGGCCCAGTCAGATTCATGCTTAATAAACTACCTCCCTTTGCCTGATCATGGAAAGTTTAACCCAGTTATTCTTAAAGTCACAAAATATCAACAGTTACTGAGCATCTTCTAATTAACTACTTTGAGGAACATAGTTATAAATAAGGCACAGTGCTTGCCATAAAAAAATTATAAACTGGTGATAAAGCTCACTCACTGCATTCAACACTCATTAAACACTGTTAAAAAGGGAACTTGATAAGGAACTACTACATTTTCCTGAACACTTATATCTGTGATGGGAAACTGAGACATTAACTGAGGTGCTTCCTCCTACTGAATCAATTGTCATCACTGTGTCACAGCGCCCTACTCTAATAGAACAGAGACCAATTTTGAGTTCTAGTACAGAGTTTCAAAAGCTGAGAGTTTAAGATTAAAATTTGGAAGACTATATGCACTGGGTTTTTTTGTATCCTAGATAAAGTCTCAAGAGGATGAGTTCAGGAAAGAGAAAAGAAGAGCCAGGAGGAAGCTAAAGGAGTGTAGACATTAACAGACTCCCTAAGAAAGGGTCCCACATCCTGTCTCCCTGGCAGGGAGCACAAAAGAAACCCCTAGGTGGATTTGGAAGGTCTGAGAGACCTTTGTTCTAGACCCTGATGGGTCTGAGAAGCAAACACAGAGCTCCTTTTGAGTCAAGGGGCTACGAAGAAATAATCAGGATGTCTGCATGGTGTGTTTAAGCATCAGAGTCTGCACTCAGCCACACAGAGTCCTCCCCCACCACCCAAGAGTGACATGGAGAATATTATGATACCCCCTGTGCCTAAGTGTAGCATGGACATGACAGAGAGCCAGTGACCTGACTAGAGTAAGGAGGTCACAGCAGAGGCCCACACAAATCTACTGCCAAAGACCAGATGCAAATGAAAACACCTGAACAGATGGCAGCTTGGCTGGATCATAATCATGCCATCCCACATCACCACTACTGGCACAGCATTAAGTTCTCCAAATTGTATATAACCTCACAAAAAAGAAGATAAACAGATCTTGAATTGACTGAAATTTGGTTTCTGTAACAATTGGGCAGTCAAATTAGAAATCAAGTTCAATTACTTGGGGCGCCTGGATGGCTCAGTGGGTAAAGCCTCTGCCTTCAGCTCAGGTCATGATCTCGGGGACCTGGGATGGAGCCCCACATCGGGCTCTCTGCTCAGTGGGGAGCCTGCTTCCCCCACTCTCTCTGCCTGCCTCTCCACGTGCTTGTGATCTCTCTCTCTGTCAAATAAATAAATAAAATCTTTAAAGAAAAAAAAGAAATCAAGTTCAATTACTTTTTTAAAAAAGAAAAAAAGTTACATTTTTTTGAATCCGTTTGTGGCAAGGAATTAATATATTTTTAAAAGATTTTATTTAGTTATTTGAGAGAGAGAGAGGGGGAGAGAACACAAGCAGAGGGAGAAGCAGACTCTCCACTGTGCAGGGAGCCTGATGCAGGGCTTGATCCCAGGACCCTGGGATCATGACCTGAGCTGAAGGCAAACGGCTTAAACACGTAAAATTTCTGACATCGAGCAATAACATGCATTTCTGAGCTTTTGTAGCAGCCAAGGCAAAAAGAAAAAAACCTTATGTTGTATAATTATAACATCAGTTCTTTAGGTGAGACAAACATTTTACTAAAAATCTAAAAGTGACTGATAGTTACTAAAGCTTTGATCAGAATTGAATATTGGCAAAATTTTCAAAAATAATGTTAAAGAAATTGTGTTCCCTTAATCTAGCCTTTTCTTCCATAAATATTTAATAAAACCTTGAATAAAGACTTAAAAAGACAGTGAAGGTGTTACTGAAAAGCTGTAAGAATATAGTTTTCTGGTGATCTAACCTATATTAAGGATAACTTAAAATGCCCAAAGATGGAGACAGTATACTTCAGATAATTTTCTAAACCTCAGAACCTGTGACTATGTTTACTGCACTTGGTAAAAAGGAATGTGCAGATGTGATTAAGTAAAGGAACTTGAGATGAAGAGATTATCCTCGATTACCCAGGTAGGCTCAACGTAATCATAAGGGCCTTTATAAACTGGAGGCAAAAAGGTCAGAGTTGGAGAAGGAGATGTAAGGATTAGCAGCAGAAGTCAGAAGCTAGCTTTGAAGACAGAGTGAAGGGCCACCAGAAAAGGAATGCACATGGCCTCCAGAAGCTGGAAAAGGGAATAAAATGGATTCTAAAGTTTCCAGAAGGAATACAGCCTTATCATCACTTTGACTTTAGCCTCAAAGACGATTTTAGACTTCTGATCTCCAAAGCTAGAAGATAATAAATTTGTATTGTTTTTAAGTCAACAAGTTTGTGGTAATTCATCAGAGCAACAACCAGAAACTAACCCAGATTCAATCATAACTCCCATTTTACAGATGGAATAATGATGTTTAGAACCAGGACTTGAATGCAGATGTCTTATAACAAACTGAGCTCACAACTATTATGTTGTGCCCACTATAAACAGCTCATACAGTTGGCATTTATTTTAAAATTGTACCATAGTTAATTTCTACCTATAGAATCAAGTGTTAAGGACAGATGAATGAATGCTATAAAAAAAGTCATGCCATTTTCTCAATAATTGCAATAAACTACAATGAACCTTATACCTCCTATTCCTCATGCGACATACTAAACAGACAGTATTAAAGCAGCCCCTAGACAAGTTAAGGTCATAGTCAAAAAGTTGAGAAAAGGACAAATTAACTGCTAGGTTAAGTTAAAATAACAATAGTTTTAGGGGCACCTGGCTGGCCCAGTCAGTCGAGCATACAACTTTTGATCTCAGAGGCCTGAGTTAGAGCCCTACGTTGGGTGCAGAGTTTACTAAAAAAACAATAGTTTCAGACCCACAGCATCAAAGAATAAACCAGCACCCCAAAGTAACTTTTAAATGAGGTTATTAAACATTTGGCAAATTACTAACTTACATTAGTGGACCTCTCTAATAATACAAAGAACACTGAACACTTCATCACTGAACTATAAATTCCATGAGGGAAGAAATCATGTCTACAACTGTTTTTAATACCACCATATCCCCAGCCTTTAGCACACTATCTGGCATATCATAGAACAAATGAGAAAGCTGGAATAGGGATTTGAAGGGTTAATTTAATGTGTCAACTTGGCTAGGCCATGGTAACCAGATATTTGGTCAATTATTATTCTAAATATTTCTGTGAAGATATTTTTTTGGGGGCTGGAGGAGAATGGGGCAGAGTGAAAGAGAGAGAGAATCTTAAACAGGCTCCATGCCCTGTGTGGAGCTTGATGCTAAGCTCAATATCACAACCCTGAGACCAGGACCTGAGCCAAAATCAAGAGTCAGATGCTTAACTGACTGAGTCACCCAGGTGCCTCTATGTGCAGGTATTTTTAGATGAGATTAATATTAAAATCAGTAGACTCTGAGTAAATCAAATTATCTTCCACAGGTCTCAACCAGTCAGCTGAAGGTCTTAATAGAACAAAGCATTACCACCCCCAAGAAGAAGGACTTCTGGGGGTGCCTGGGTGGCTCAGTTATTAAGCGTCTGCCTCCGGCTCAGGTCATAATCCCAGGGTCCTGGAATCTAGCCATGCATTGGGCTCCCTGCTCAGCGGGAAGTCTGCTTCTCCCTCTCCCACTCCCCCAGCTTGTGTTCCTTCTCAGTGTGTCTCTCTCTGTCAAATAAATAAATAAAATCTTTAGGAAAAAAAAAAAAAGGACTTCTGCTAGCAGATCACCTTAGGACTCTAACTGCAACTCTTCTCAGCCTCCACAATTGCATGAACCAATTCCATAAGACAAATCTTTCCCTCCCTCTCTCCATCTTGCTGTTTCTGTTTCTCTGGAGAACCCTACTATGAAGGAATATCTTTTTTACCAGAACAGGTATATACAGACCCAAAAAGCCACAGTCATTATTTAATTACTATTCCCCAAGTGAATTTTCCTTTTTAGATAAAGAAGTTATATTTTACAGGAGTCTCTTTGATAGGCTCAGGTTTAAAACTACAAGGAAGAGAAGAATAGAAGGCAAACTAAACAAAAACAAGATGCTTCTTCCTAAGCAAGATAATTTCTTGTCACTTTTTCTTCTTATGTAATAAAGCAACTCAAATGACAAACATATTAAAGTTGTCACTTCATTAAAATTATCATCTAACGGGATGCCTGGGTGGCTCAGTCGGTCAAGTGGCTGCCTTTGGCTCAGGGCATTGATCTCAGGGTCCTGGGATGGAGTCCCACATCAGGATCCCCGCTCAGCAGGGAGTCTGCTTCTCCCTCTGCCTGCAGCTCCCCCTGCTTGTACTCTGTATCTTTCTCTGACAAAATTAAAAAAAAAAAAAAAGAATTATCATCCAACATCTGAGTATGCTGAGTATAAAGTAATACATTTAAAGCAAGGACATCGAGGTGCCTGGGTGGCTCAGTGGGTTAAAGCCTCTGCCTTCAGCTCAGGTCATGATCTCAGGGTCCTGGGACCGAGCACTGCATCGGGCTCTCTGCTTGGCAGGGAGCCTGCCTCCCTCCCTCCCTCTGCCTGCCTCTCTGCCTACTTGTGATCTCTGTCTCTCTGTCAAATAAACAAATGAAATCTTAAAAAAAAAAAAAAAAAAAAAGCAAGGACATCTTATGGTATCTAAGATATATAATTAGCTTCATCAGATTGGGGAGTTACTTTATTTCTCATCAAAAACTAGTAAATATAATTTTAAAAGTATACATGATAACAAAAACATCTTTTACCTTTCAATTGAAAGATGCTTGGAAACATTGTTGAAAAACTCTGTTTCTGCATTTTGGCTTTCAGCAGTCAGCTCAAAATGGAGTGAATTCTTGTCAGAAGGTTCAACATTCTGAAATAAAGTAGGTTGTACTTTGAGAGATGACTTAAATAAAATCCTATGTAGATAAAAAATGGCTCTGAAACACTGAAAGGAGGGAGACATTTCTACTACTATAACCTTTTTTAAAAAAAATCATTTTTAAAATTGAGATATAACTGACATCTCATATTATGTTAGATTCAGGTGTGCAACAGTGATTCAATATCTGCATATACTGCAAAATGCTCATCACAATAAGTCTAGGTAACATCCATTACCATACAGAGTTATAATTCTTTCCCCTTGTGTTGAGAACTTTCAAGATATATTGTCTTAGCAACTCTCAAAGATATTATTAATTATAGTCACCATGCTGTACTATACATTACATCCTCAGGTTTTATAACTGACAGTTTGTACCTTTAGACTCCCTTCACCCACCCTGTCCTCCCCCAATGCTCCACCAGTCTGTTTCCTGTATCTATGAGTTCAGTTGGATTGGTTTTTTTTTTAATTTCACCCATAAGTAAGATCATATGGTATTTGGCCTTCTCTGACTTCTTTAGCCCTCCCATCCATGTTGTCACAAATTACAGAATTTCTTCTTTTTTATGACTAACATTCTACTGAATATACATATATACATATATATATATACACCTCATTTTATACATATACCACATTTCTTTTTTTTTATTAAAGATTTTTATTTATTCATTTGATAGAGATCACAAGTAGGCAGAGAAGCAGGCAGAGAGAGGAGGAAGCAGGCCCTCTGCCGAGCAGAGAGCCCGATGTGAGGCTTGATCCCAGGACCCTGGGATCACGACCTGAGCCGAAGGCAGAGGCTTTAACCCACTGAGCCACACAGGTGCCCTATACCACATTTTCTTTACTCATTCACCCATCAGTGGATACTTAGGTTGCTTCCATGTCTTGGCTATTGTAAACAGTGCTGCAATCAATATGGGGGTACAAATATCTTTTGAAGTCTGTGTTTTTGTTTTCTTTAGATAAATACCCAGAAGTGGAACTGCTTAAACATATGTTAGTTCTATTTTTTTTTAAGATTTTATTTATTTGACAGAGATCACAAGCAGGCAGAGCAGCAGGCAGAGAGAGAGGAGGAAGCAGGCTCCCCACTGAGCAGAGAGCCCGATTCAGGACTCGATCCCAGGACCCTGAGATCATGACCTGAGCTGAAGGCAGAGGCTTTAACTCACTGAGCCACCCAGGCGCCCTGTTAGTTCTATTTTTACATAATATTTTTTAAAAGACTTTTTAAAAATTTATTTGAGAGAGAGAAAGAGAGGGAGAGCATGACAAGGGGGAGGGTCAGAGGGAGAAGCAAACTCCCTGCCAAGCAGGGAGCCCGATGTGGGACTCAATCCGGGGACTCCAGGATCATGACCTGAGCTGAAGGCAGTTGCTTAACCAACTGAGCCACCCAGGTGCCCTACATAACCTTTTTAAAACTGTCCATTTCCCTGCCACATAAACAAAAGTAAAAACTTAATTACCTGTATTATGTAACTCACTCAATAACCAGGGATTCAGTGAAACTAAGAACTATGAACTGAGGACGTGATCTAAAAATAAGTGATATATGTCTCTAAAATGGAAATAAATTATTAGACCTCAATCAAGATAATTATATTTATAATTAAAATACAGAATTTTTTAAAAAGTTTTATTTCTTTAAGTAAGCTCTGCACCCAGCATGAGGCTTGAGCTCATGACCTGTATAGATCAAGAGTCACGCACTCAAATGAGCCAGCCAGGCATCTTGAGAATTTTTTTATTATTAGTCTGCGACACAGGACAATCAATCATTTTACTGAAAAGTAGTCTCTGAATGTTTTTACATAACTACACTTACAGTTTCAAATATCTACTTTTTCTGTGACTATCACATATGTATTTTTATGTGTTTTATGAGATGCAGCAACAATCTATTCTGATTCCTAGGATTAGACGTAAAAACTGACTCTCAAATGCGAGAAACCATTGGTTGTATCTACATTTAAAAAACAACAGTGAGGGGCACCTGGGTGGCTCAGTGGGTTAAAGCCTCTGCCAGGGTCCTGGGATCAAGTCCTGCATTGAGCTCTCTCCTCAGCGGGGAGCCTGTTTCCCTCCTCTCTCTGCCTGGCTCTCTGCCTACTTGTGATCTCTGTCTGTCAAATAAATAAAAACAAAATCTTTCAATAAATAAATAAACAACAGGGAAAACAAATGCTAAGATCACAAATTAACTCTCAATATTATTAATATCTCATTATCATAAAATGATACAAACATATAAATTCTTAATACTCTTCAAAGGCTTTAGAATATGAGTAAGTTATTCCGTGGAAAAGCTCTGATCCTTTATTATAATTTGGTCCTAGAGATATGATCTAAAATTTATAAAACATTAACCACAAATGAATAAAGTTAATATTCAATAATAATTATAAGCAAAACCTAATAGTCTGAGTTACTTTTTTTTTTTCTTTTTAATTTGACAGAGATCACAAGTAGGCAGAGAGGCAGAGAGAGAGAGGAGGAAGCAGGCTGTCTGCAGAGCAGAGAGCCCAATATGGGGCTCAATCCCACGACCCTGGGATCATGACCTGAGCCGAAGGCAGGGGCTTTAACCCACTGAGCCATCCAGGCACCCCCAGAGTTACTGTTTTAAAGGGAAAAGACCATTGGATTTAAACTGCCAACATGCAACCCTAAACAGTCATTAATATGCTACTTAATCAAATCACTTACTTTGAAAAGATGTAATGTTTCCTTGCTGGTTAGTAGCTGGAACTGAAGGTCAGATGACCTGCCATCACACGGGAGGCATTCATAAAATTCAGGATCCTTATGTGTCACAGAATAGAGAACTATAATGAAATTTCCAGAATCGGAAAAAACCCTGGACAAAAAAAGCCATTTAATTAAAATTTACTGAGGATACAAAGAGTATATTCTAATAACTCTACATAAATCCGTCAACCTAGTTAATAAACTACTTAAGGACTCTAATTTTGGGAAGAAAACTGGGGAGCAGGATGCCTGGGTAGCTCAGTCAGTTGAGCAACTGACTTTGGCTCAGGCCATGATCCCAGGGTCTGGGGATCAGGCCTGCATCCAGCTCTGTGCTTGGTGGGGAGTCTCTTGTCCTTCTCCTTCTCCCTTTCCTCCCCCCGTCCCAGGCACTCTGTTCCTCTCCCAAATAAACAAATAAAATCTTAAAAATAAAAAAAGAAAAAGAAAAAACCAGGGAGCATATGTGCTTACTTTTTGTTGTTACTGATTTTTTTTTAATTTTTAAAAAGATTTTTATTTATTTGACAGACAGAGATCATAAGCAGGCAGAGAGAGGAGGAAGCAGGCTCCCCACTGAGAGAACCCAATGCAGGGCTCAATCCCAGGATTCTGGGACCATGACCCAAGCCGAAGGCAGAGGCCTTAACCCATTGAGTCACCCAGGCACCCCACTGATTTTTATTTTTTTAAATATATTTTATTTTGAAATATATATTCCTTATAAAAACTTCAAGCAAAACAGGGATATACAAAACAAAATGAAAACTACTCCACTCTCTGGTTTAGTGTATATAACTCCATAATTTTCTCAAAAATGAGGCTGTACCATACATACTACAGTTGACCCTTGAACAACATGGGTTTGAACTATGCAAGTCTACTTACACGTGAATTTTTTTTTTTAAAGATTTTATTTATTTATTTGACAAAAAGATACAGCAAGACAGGGAACACAACCAGGGGGAGTGGAAGAGGGAGAAGCAGGCTCCCCACTGAGCAGGGAACCTGATTCAGGGCTTGATCTCAAGACCACAGGATCATGACCTGAGCCGGAAGGCAGATGCTTAACAAATGAGCCACCCAGGCACCGCATAGGTGAATTTTTGTCAATAAATACAGCACAGTACTATAAATGTATTTACTCTTCCTTATGATTTTAATAACATTTTTTCTCCAGCTTGCTTTATTGAAGAATACATGTAATATTGCTAGAATATTTAAAGTACATAATATATATAACATACAAAATATGTGTTAACTAACCAGGTTATCTATAAGGCTTTTGGTCAACAGTAGGCTATTAGTGTAAGTTTTTGGGGAATCAAGTTATATGCAATTTTTTTTTAAGTAAATATTATGCCCAACATGGGGCTTGAACTCATGACCCAGAGATCAAGAGTCACATGCTTGCCCGACTGAAACAGTCAGGGGTCCCTATATTTCTGACTGAGTACCCCATCACCTGCATTGTTCACGGGTCAACTGTATTAGTAATTGCTATTTTCAGTTGACTGTCTTGGATTTTTTCCCATGTCACTACTCTGTATCATACCCCAGACCTCTTTATTCTTTTTTAGTGACTATCAAGTATTACAATTTACAGATGTGCCATTATTCACCTAGACTTCTAAAAGTGGGTATTTTAATTATTTACAATATTTTACTATTATAAGCATGGATAAAAACATTCATTTTATTATTCAATGAATGGCTCAACAAAACGAACAAGAGATATCCTCTTTTCAAAAGTTCACATTAGGCCACTTCACTTTTATAGAAGACCTACATTAAAAACTGCTTTCACTAACCAAGAAATCCAAAGAGGATTTTTGCTTTTATAAAAAAAAAAAAAAAAAAGGTAAAATTGAAAATAATGTTCAGCATTTGTGCTGCATGAGCCATTATAGGGGTAGCATGCAGCAAAATCGAGAGTAGCCCTGCCGGGCTCCTTCTTCAGAAACTACACTCAGCATCTCAGCATCAAGAAGCCATAGCTCTGAACTGTGTCTCTGAGTACTATGCTTTACCTCAATTTATTTTGTGCATCCATTAGTAAGATATGTCCTAGGAGACCAGAAAAGCCTGAGAGGCTATTTTCTCAGTCTGGGAACAATGAAAAAATTTTCCATATAAATTAATGGTAGTTGGTTGTTTGCTTTGTCATTTCAGCTTACGAAAGATTTCATAGGAACGCTCTGTTCTTTCAGATGGGGTGGGGGAAGGAATCTGTATTTAAAAATACTTTAAGAAAAAAATTTTTTTTAAATAAATAAAGGAGCACCTGTTGGCTCAGCTGGTTGAGCATCTGACTCTTGATTTCAGTTCAGGTCGTGACCTTGGGGTTGTGAGATGGAGCCCTGCTTTGGGCTCAGGACAGAGTCTGCTTGAGATTCTCTCTCCCTCTCCCCCCAACACACTCACTTGCATGTACTCTCTAACAAACAAGTAAAACCTTAAAATAAATAAAACACTTTTAGGAGTTGTCTCTCCTTTGTAAAACACTGAAAGATAATTTGGGGATACGTTACAACATTAATAAAACAGTGCAGTGAGGGCTGTAGAGGCAGAATGTCTGTTCTGCTCAGTTCCTCTTTTGGGTCAGACAAGCCCACTGTTCAGAGTGTTGCAAAGCACCAACCTAAGCTATGCTAAGCAGTGCTGAATTCTCTTTGGTTCAAAGAGTTGGCAGTAAAGAGTTCAGGTACCAAAGAAATTGCCTAATGCTTCACACTGAACACAGACTAACAAGAGTTTCAAAACTAATTTTACCTAGCATTTACTGTCAATAAATAGTTAAAAGTAAGACCAGTTACTGATAATAAAACTTAGTTGTACTAATGTACTAAAATGAGTATTTGTTTTATTGCAAATAAAACTAATTATCTTGAAAAGGTGAAACAAAATATAAAAAGTAGAACTGCAAAAAAGTACCTTAAAAAAACACAAGAGATTTTTTTATTTCAATAAATATTCCTGAGTGGGCAATTTCTTTCTAAGACTGAAAAAGAAGACCGATAATCTGACTTTGAAGTTAAGTCTGGGAAAAATATCATTAACCAAAGCTAAATGAAATGGCAATCTGGGGGGAAATCTTTGCCATATACACATACACACAAATCTCTGTATTTATATAACCTCTGCCATACATACACACACCCATTTTTATAAATGTACCTTTCTGTGTTTTACACACTATATATGTATATAGAGAATGAGAAAGAGAAATAGAGCTATTACAAAGCAACGTGAAAAAGATGCATAATCAATAAAATGGCCAGAGACATGAATGCGAATATCCCAAAAGAGGTTATAAAAATCAGAAAAGACCATTTCCCATTCACCAGATTTGTAAAGATCAAAAGTTACCTCTCTGAGGTCTGCTACTTTCCCCTCCCCTTCTTCCTCTCAGGCATACTAACCTCCTTGCTGTCTCTTGAAGATACAAAGTGATCTTTCACCCACAGTCTTTACACTTACTATATCCTCTGACTGGGACGCTGCTGTAGATGGCCACATGGCTTACTTACCTCCTCCCTCAAACCTTTGCTTCCCTGACCACCTTATTTAAAATACCAACTCTTGGGGCGCCTGGGTGGCTCAGTGGGTTAAAGCCTCTGCCTTCGGCTCAGGTCATGATCCCAGGGTCCTGGGATCGAGCCCCGCATCGGGCTCTCTGCTCAGCAGGGAGCCTGCTTCCCTTCCTCTCTCTTTGCCTGCCTCTCTGCCTACCTGTGATCTCTGTCTGTCAAATAAATAAAAATAAAAATATTTTTAAAAAATAAATAAATAAAAAAATAAAATACCAACTCTTTTTGGTAGAGCATGTGACACTTCATCTTGGGGTTGTAAGTTCTAGCCCCACTTTGGGTATAGAGATTACTTTAAAATTTTTTTCAAAAATCTTAAAAAAAAAAAACAAAATTTCAACTCTTTACCTATCGCTACCATCCAGACACACTATCTACCTCCTCTGCTTATTCTTCTTCACAGCACTCATCACCTTATAAAATACTACTTATTTTACTTATTCCGTTTACTGCCTATCTCTGCAGGGCCTTTGTTTACTGCTTATCCCCAATATCATGAACAGTGCTTGGCACACACACAGTAGGTGTTCAATAAATATTTTGTTCAACAGTGTTAGTGAGGGGATGGAGAAAACAGGCACTCTCAAATAATGTTGGAATGATTATAAACTGGCAGTCTTTGAAGGGCAATATCTATAAAAATATAAATTATAAAAGAAAAAATTTAATTATGTACTCTTTGACCTAGAAAAACCACTTTTAGGAATTTATTCTACAAATATGCTAATATATGTACATAGGTGTATGTATACAAAGATGTATACACAAAATTGTCTGCAAAGGCAAAAGGACTAGTTTTTGGGTTTTTTTTTAAAGAATTTTATTTATTTATTTGACAGACAGAGATCACAAGTAGGCAGAGAGAGAGGAGGAAGCAGGCTCCCTGCTGAGCAGAGAGCCTGATGCGGGGCTCAATCCCAGGACCCTGGGATCATGACCTGAGCTGAAGGCAGAGGCTTTAACCCACTGAGCCACCCAGGCGCCCCAAAAGGACTAGTTTTTAAGATGTAATACATATACTTTTCTTTTTTAAATTAATTTATTTATTTGTCAGAGAGACAGAAAAAGAAAGCACAAGCAGAGGGAGCACCCAACAGAGGGAGAGACAGGCTCCCTACTGAGCAAGGAGTCCAATGTGGGACTTGATCCGAGGACCCTGGGATCATAGCCTGAGCCGAGGCAGATGCTTACCAGACTGAGTCACCTAGGTGTCCCAATACATCTTACTTTCTATTCAACAGTCAAATAATATGACTAAATTTGTATATGCCAAGATGTAATGACCTCTAAGGTATAATGATATATAGAAAAAAAAGCAACATACAAAAAAGAACAGTATGTTCCTATTTGTGATAGGAGTGTGATATCTGTCTACACACTGATATTTTAGGAAAGAAGCACAAGATACTATTTAACATTTAATACTGACTGTCTCTGGGAATAGGGTCTGGGGATATGGGGAAGAAGAGAAACTTAAGTATCTTTACATATATTTGATTTATTGCCATGGACTTGTACTGCCTTTTCAAGAAAGTTTTTTTTTAAAGTGTATTATAGGGGCACCTGGGTGACTCAGTCAGGGAGCCTGCTTCTCCCTCTCCCTCTGCCTGCCTCTCCCCCTGCTTGTGCACGCATGCACTCTCTCTCTGTCAAATAAATACATAAAATCTTAAAAAAGGGGGCGGGGGCGCCTGGGTGGCTCAGTGAGTTGAGCCTCTGCCTTCGGCACAGGTCATGATCTCGGGGTCCTGGGATCGAGCCCCTCATCGGGCTCTCTGCTCGGCGGGGAGCCTGCTTCTCCCTCTCTCTCTGCCTGTCTCTCTGCCTACTTGTGATCTCTGTCTGTCAAATAAATAAAGTCTTAAAACAAAACAAAACAAAAAAACGGGTATTATAGCTACCCAAGGTAGACACAAACAGGCCTGGAAATTTTAATACATGAAAAGCTAAGAGGCAAATGGTGGTATCACATACAAAATAAAAAGATTAAATGAGGAGTTGAAGTTAGAAAGTTTCTTTGCTAGTTCCAATACTTACGCTTCAATTCCAGAAAGAAATTAAGTATCTCATCTCAAATATTTCTTGCGGTACTAGTATTAGCACTGTGTAACTTAATAAAACACATATAAGGCAACAAATTCAAACTCATTTCAATCATTTCACTGAAAATTAATCTCTTTATTTATAAAATAGGATGCTACTGTAGATGATCTCTAGTTTTTTTCCCCCACCCCACACCTGAAAAGTGTATCTTCTGTCTTATAGTACTGTGGTTAGACAAGTGAATTCCTTCACATTTCCATGTATACTGCAACCTCTTCTTTTCTGTCTGGTTTTATTCCCATTTAGTGTAAGATTTGGTTTTTTTAGTGTGCTTATTCTACCAGTCTGTAAGTATTATAAAAGGTTAAGGCACTGCATGAATTTTAAACAAGACCAATAAAATATGAACAGGGAGAAGATCAAAATAAAATACAAAATATCACTTGCCTTTCCTGAATAGAAGAACTAAACATGTATCGTAAGCAGCAAGCCCATACCTGAGGACTATAGATATGTATAATTCCAGATAGCCAACTAAAAGAAAAAATACAAATTAAAAGGTATAGTCACTTACAAATTAACTCTTAATGTGCTTTAGATTACATTCTTCTCAAGGTGACATAGCAGAGTGTCTTGGTATTCACCAGCAACACATTAAACAGCTCATAAATAAGAAATCTATGGACACTAGACAATGCTAATAATTAAAAGGAATATAGATGTAGATATAGAGAGATATTTCTCTCTGCCCTCTTCCACTTGAGAGGACAAGAAAATGGTGGGAGACAAAATGGTTAACAATACAGATAAAAGCAGAAATCAATTAGAATAAACTAGTCCGGACTAGAAGAATGGGCTAAATTAGGGGGGAATGCTAATGCAGCCTAAAACTATAGCATTATTGAGAGGATTAAATGCATATACATATGTAGCCCAAAACACCCAAGGCTCTTCACTTGGTATAACACATAGCCAATACCAGGACCACAGGAAAAAGACTGTAACATTTTGTGGTCTGCTGAACTTTTGTACATTCTCATTGTTTAACTGCATATACCACCAATACCGCCCCCCAACGCCCATGATCCAAACTCTTTAAGGTCCAGCTCAAGTTTGCTTTTTTTAAGGAAATGTCCCTTATAATCCCTCTAATGAATACTAATAATGCTTAATGTCTATATTGCTCATTTCATAATAAATCATATACTTATTATTTTCCTATTTGTGAATATACATATATTTGATTGCTCCACCTTGATTATAAATTCCTTGGAGAGCTTTAAATCCTAACACAGTACCAAATATAGTGCTATGCATAGTGTAAGCACTCAATAAATACTCAAAGAACATAAATTTCTGACTGAATAATCTGTCTAAATGTCATTAACCATGAACTCTAAAGAGAAAGCCATTAACACCAAAGGGAATCACTGCAAAACTGCCTGGCAGTATATTTTGAAGTGTTATTCTGTGCCCTGTGTTCTTCAAGGTGCTTTAAGGACAGGGGATAGTGATGAAGGTTAAAGAAACAGGGTTCTAAGGTTTCAATTTCAATCAGAAGAATTCAAATTTATATGTTTTATTTATTGGAGTTCTTCTTAAGATTGAGCAAAATCGGTTTTAACTGATTCTGCTATGAAAATAAGAAAGCTTAAGAATCACTGGCCTTGGGGGACCCCTGGGTGGCTCAGTTGGTTAAGCAGCTGCCTTCGGCTCAGGTCATGATCCCAGCGTCCTGGGATCAAATCCCACATCGGGCTCCTTGCTTGGCAGGGAGCCTGTTTCTCCTTCTGCCTCTGCCTGCCTCTCTGTCTACCTGTGCTCGCTTGCTCTCTCTCTGACAAATAAATAAATAAAATCTTTAAAAAAAAAAAAAAAGAATCACTGGCCTTGGGACACCTGGGTGCCTCAGTTGGTTAAGCGGCTGTCTTCGGCTCAGGTCACGATCCCAGCGTCCTGGGATCGAGTCCCACATCGGGCTCCTTGCTCAGCAGGGAGCCTGCTTCTCCCTCTGCCTCTGCCTGCCTCTCTGTCTGCCTGGGCTCGCTCTCTCTCTCTCTCTCTCTCTCTAACAAATAAATAAATAATCATTAAAAAAAAAAGAATCACTGGCCTTTGTGGCTTTCTAAGATGACCTAAGTATTAAGTATATATTTATAGTACAACTAATTAAATGCTTATTATATACATTTGAATACATATGTGGCTGAAAAGGTTTTCATATATAATACAATACTTACATTCCCACTAATGGTAGAGAACAAACCTTGGGATCTGATTCCAGCAAAAGTAACAATTTGCGTGTTTCATCCATGGTAAGATACCTAAACAGAAGATATTCATGTAAAAAACACTTAAGAGTATGTACTTTTTACCTAGAAGAGATAATCTGAGTGCTTGGAGAAGCATATTTTAGGCAGGGAAGATGATGCAAATGAATGCTTTCTCTCATACACACACACACACACACACAAAGAAAATAGGTCAAAATATAAAAAAAGAATCCAGTAAGAGGAAGAGATTGAAGAGATTAGATATCTTAAAATTTCTACTAAAATGGTCATTGACGATCATACACCTTTTTAAAAAGTTTTGCTCTAAAAGTATCCACTTATTTTAATCAGGAATATTAAAATCAAGGCTATTTCAGATTCAAATAGATTTCCCAGGGAGAAGTGAATTTCCTGTTACTAGAAGTGTTCAAGCATCCCAGTGACTTGACAAGACTACAACAAGTGTGACTTCTCACTAACAAAGCTAAATTATGTGAGATATATTCAATCTTCCATGCACTATATTCTTCCAACCACTATCAAAGAATGTTGGAACCATTATGATAGACCCCAAAATTCACTTTTTCCTAAAAGAACATTATAAACTTTATATACATTATATATACATTATAAACAATATACATTATAAACAAAGGACATTTAAACTTTGTTATTACATTTATTATTGACAGTAGCTTAAAGTTTATTTTTTTTAAGTAATCTCCACATTCAGTGTGAGGTTTGAACTCAAGACCCCGAGATCACATGCTCCAACTGAGCCAGCAAGGTGCCCCTATTATTGACAGTAAGTTTTAAGAATATGAACAACTAGGGACACCTGGGTGGCTCAGTTGGTTAAGCAGCTGCCTTCAGCTCAGGTCATGATCCCAGCATCCTGGGATCGAGTCCCACATCGGGCTCCTTGCTCAGCGGGGAGCCTGCTTCTTCCTCTGCCTCTGCCTGCCATTCTGTCTGCCTGTGTTCGCTCCTGCTCTCTCTCTCTGACAAATAAATAAATAAAATCTTAAAAAAAAAAAAAAAAGAATACGAACAACTATAGAATAGTGCCTAGATGGTTCAGTCAGTTAAGTGTTGGGACTCTTGATACCAGCTCAGGTCATGATTTCAGGGTTGTGAGATTGAGCCCTGCATCAGGCTCCACACTAGGCATGGAGCCTGCTTATGATTCTCTCCTCTCTCTCTCCTTCCCTCTTCCTCTGCCCCTCACACTCCTACACAGCCAACCCCCACATTCTCACTCACTCTCTCAAAAAAAAAAAAAAAAAAGTTAATTTCATCATTATGGCTTTAAAACACAAATATAAAAAATAGAGTTTCTTTGCTAGTTCCAATACTTATGCTTCAATGATGCACAAATACTTGTGCTTCAAAATGATGCTATTAGTGATATAAAGTCTTAATAGTACCACTGAGGATATATTTTATTGCTGTAATAACCCTAAAACACAAAGATAATGAATGTATCAGGCCGTGTGACAAGATGATTAAGCCCGAGTTGGCAGGGAGATTTATGGATCAATAATGATACTTAGGGCCACCAATCTGGTTCAGTTGATAAAGCATACAACACTTAATTTCAGGGTTGTGGGTTCAAGCCCATGTTGTGTATAGAGATTACTTAAAAATAATATCTTAGAAAAAAATGACATCTGGGGCACCTGGCTGGCCCAGTCAGAAGAGCATCTGACTCTTGATCTCAAGGTTGAGTTGTTAGAGTCCCTCACTGGATGTGGAGATTACTTAAGATAAAAAGAAAAAAAATTAAAAAAAAAAAATACACCTGCTCTGAAAGCTCTTCTGCCTTGACCATTTGATAAATTCCTATTCTTTAAAAGAACTAGCTCAAGCTTTCCATGACTTTCCCAGGCAATTTGGACACACTTCCTGCTTTCCCTACACTGTATTAAAAACTCCCATTACATGGGGCGCCTGGGTGGCTCAGTGGGTTAAAGCCGCTGCCTTCAGCTCGGGTCATGATCCCAGGGTCGTAGGATCGAGCCCCATATCGGGCTCTCTGCTCTGCAGACAGCCTGCTTCCTCCTCTCTCTCTCTCTGCCTACTTGTGATCTCTGTCTGTCAAATAAATAAATAAAATCTTTAAAAAAGAAAACAAAACAAAAACTCCCATTTATCTGCATCATGTTTATACTAATATACTTAATGGACAACAAATATGGTTTTTATCTATTTAATTCCAGTGTCTAACACAATACCTCTTCTATAATGGATCCTAAAAAATATCAGGGTAAATGAATGTGGTCAAGGAAAAGGACAAATGTCACAAATTAGATAATTCTAGGGAAGAAGGGGCAAGGAAAAAAAAAAAAAAAAAAGAAGGGGCAAGGAAGACAGGTACTTAGATAAAGTATTGAACATCTTGGGTTACTACTAACACGCCAAGGGTCACAGAAGGAAAATTCAAAGAAAGATAAATTCATACTTCACTAGTAGATGGGCATGGGTACTAAGAAAAACTAATTTTTTGGTTAATTTTAACAAAATTTCCCATGTCCCAACTGAATAGCACTTAATACTCCTAGAGAATTAGAAGTTTCACTTAATTCAAACACTTGATCAATATCACCTTTGACCAGACCATGATATTAGAACATACACACTCTTCCCTTTGTACCACTCCAACCAGAACGTTGCTCTGGTCAGCATGTGGGACTCAAAAATAGGACTTTTCTTGCTATTCCAGGCACCCTCTGAAAAGAAAACCCTCTTTTTTTCTTTTCCTCTTTTGAAGAGGCATTTTTAGAGGACTGGACTTGCAGTTGAGTGTATCTTGGCAAACATTTTCAGCTCTAGAGGCCTAACAGGAACTAGGGTGGAGTCAGTGGGAAAGGAAACCAGAAGTGAGTTGCTTAGACTTTAAAGCAGAGGGTGCTCCCATTGTCTAACCTAGCTCAGTAGACAATAGATAAAGAAAGTGGATGATTATTCAGGGAAGCAGCCCTGCTGAGGGTCAGAAAGCATGCAATTTGGCTTCCATTTCCTAAGAAACTAAGAGTGGTGACAGAAAACTGGAGAGGATGCTGCTCCAGCTGTGTGGGGGAACTCCACCCTCAAGTGGTTGACAATTTGGTAAGCAAGAGTACTACGAATTTTATTTAACTATCTCCTTTCTCTCCCTGCCATGCTTATTATTCACAATTAAAACAAGTAATAAAACAAATAAGTAATAAAAAAACTTTTCAGCCTCTGTAGGCTCATAGTCTTAAAAAAAAAAAAAGAGAGAGAGACAAAAAGACAACGATCCAAACTTTGGCAAAATACAAAGGGCAAAATGACATAGAGGATAATGTCTCCTAATTTCAAATCACAACATACAATCAATTTTAAATATAAATTTTACCACTAATTTTTTGGGGGATGATAGGCACAACTCTGAACTATATTCAGAAAAACTGAACAACTTCGTTTTTTACTTTCCTTGGTTATTTATAAGCCACCACAGATCTCTGGCATATAAACTGAATGCACACATATTTCATATGATGTGAGTACCATGAAAACATACTAATGTAACCAATATTTAAAATTAATTTAGGGGCACCTGGGTGGCTCAGTGGGTTAAAGCCTCTGCCTTCGGCTCAGGTCATGATCTCAGGGTCCTGGGATTGAGCCCTGCATCGGGCTCTCTGCTCTGCAGGGAGCCTGCTTCCTCCTCTCTCTTTCTCTGCCTGCCTTTCTGCCTACTTGTCATCTCTGTCTGTCAAATAAATAAAAATCTTTAAAAAAAATAAATAAAATTAATTTATCTCTTACTTACCCAGATTTATAGGTACCTTGAACTTGAGAAATATTCAGATTACTACTCAAGTTTCTTGCCAGAGCTGTTGGAATAATGGGGATGGGCTTTACAGGTGTGCACTTAAAGGTATTTGCCAGAGTTACTGCTGCCCAATGCAAATCCAAATCCACAATGTCCAAACTTTCCCTGGAAGTGATATGAGCTCTTAGGGAAAGCAGTTTACCACAATCCAAGGAATCTTTGCTACATACATGGTGCTGCAGAGCCTGAGGAATCAATATTATATAATTACTTTAAAACTTTGAAATTTGTCCGTATCTCTAAACGTTTTGCTTCATACTGGTATAACATATATACACCTTGATCTAAGAAAATTAAACAATTTCTGATTTGTAACATTTCAATTCTGATATTTTTCCATGTGACCAAAAAGTTACATGAATAATTATGTCAAAGGAAGTAAGATTTACTGTACCAAGCTCCATTACATATTGCCCACTTAGATGTCCCAGCAGCATTTAAAATTCTTAATAGAGAATGTCACTTCCAATCAACATTTACCACATGAAAAAAACAGATGTAAACTAACTCCAACTCAACTAAGAAAATCTAACGTCCATTCTTCTTTAATTATTTTCTAATTTCCACAAATTGTCAAGTCAGTTCTTCCTGCACAGTTGTTCAGGCCCACTGTGTCCTTCCTAGACATTCTGCCACCACTCAACTCCAGGCTAATACACCTTCTCAAATACACATCTGACAACAGACTTGGCCTACCTACTCTAACTTCAGTCAGGCTGCCCTATCAGATTAACTATCCTTGATTTAATAGTATTTCCTCTTTTCAGAAACTTTCAATGACTCTACATAGCCCATATAACAAAATTCAAATTCCTTAGCCTGGCAGACAAGGCTCTCTACAATCTGGTCAAACTAATAGTCCAGTCTGAATGCCCACAAATGCAGCAAAAATCTATACCCCTAATATTACCCTGAGCACATCCTGCATTTTGTTATCTTGGTCATACTGCCTTCCCTTCTGGAATACTACCTATATTACCTCCCTAGAATTCTTGCCTTCAGAAACCACATTTAATCATATTTTAGCAATAATCACTCAATCAGAAATTATTAGGAATACTTGTTAAATATGGGTTTATTGAAATACAACATAATACACATAATTTGATACTTGGGTTCAATTAAGAATAATCAAGTTATCAATAAATCTCACCTTAAAAGCTGAACTGAAGTCATCTGCATCACGAACTATTATTTCTTTTGAACAAAGTCCATGAGTATGAATTTTACATGGAATCACAAAGTCCCCAGGAAGAGAAGCAGTAGGGGTTCTTTCTAAGCATTCAGGTACTTCTCTACCAGGATCAAAACGATCTACTGTCAATGTCACACTTTCTTCATCTGAAGAACAAAACAGCAGTTATTATATATAAAATTTATGACATGACAATAAAAATTTGAAATCAACCAAGTAAGCCTACAATTATAACAAAGCATTTTGTTCATATTAATAGTACACTAAGCTCAGGGGCGCCTGGGTGGCTCAGTGGGTTAATGCCTCTGCCTTCGGCTCAGGTCATGATCCCGGGGTCCTGGGATTGAGCCCCACATCCGGCTCCCTGCTCAGCGGGGAGTCTGCTTCCCCCTCTCTCTCCCTGCCTACCTCTCTGCCTACTTGTGATCTCTCTCTCTGTTAAATAGAGAAATAAAAAATCTTAAAAAAAAAAAAAAAATGGCTCCCATACATATTCTTCCCCCTGACCTGCGAAGTCTGTGATAGGTAGTGTGAAGTTTTACTTACCTATATAAACTTGGTCTATTGCAAAGAAAATTAGTACAAAGAATATTACAACAATTGGCTGAATTTGAAACACAAATTCTATTATAGTTATAAAAACATTTTTTTAAAGTACATTACCTTCATCTACTATGAGAGAACCAAGTAAAAAGCATGGCAGATTTTTTTTATTCTGCTTAGCATGACGACAAGCAAGTCGGATGGTTTTTTCAGTTACTACAAGCTTTGGATTTCTGAAAAATAACAAAAGCCTTTTATGAATACGGTAGGTCTGATATCCTAAAAAACCCTCCTGCCATGAAATGCTGCCTAAAATATAACACACATTTTTTTTAACACATACAGGAAAATCACTGTTGAGATATCCTAGGGTCAAAGATGGGCAGGAGATGGGGGTGGGTAGGGAGAGCTGCCTGGAAACCATAACTGAAGTTAAGTAGATGCTGAAGTTATACTTGTTCTCTGAGCATTTGCTTAACTTTACAAACCAGAGCAAGGTTCAAGAAACTATGAGGCTAGCCTCCTGTTTCTATAAATAAGATTTGGTTGAAATACCACATCTGTTTGTTTACATATGGTCTATGGACTTCAGATACTAGTATTATTGAATGTAGAATATATAAAACTATGATTAAAATGTGTAAAAATATAAAAAAGGGACTCCAATATATGAGCAAGAAACTAGATACAATCAAAAAAGATGAGGCAAATTTGAAAAAGAACCACAAAGAACTTGCAGAAATAAAAATATAATCAATTAAAAAATCAATATAATGAACAGGGGATAGGTACATGAATTTTTATTATCCTATAAACTCTGCATACATATTATAAACAATCTTTGATAAATATGGAATACTTCCACAAGTAAAAAACCTAAACATACAGGTTAGATGGCTAAGTACACCTAAAGAGAAAATTAGTAGAATTGAAGAAAAAATTACCTACATTGTAGCTCAGAAAGATAATAGAAAATGTAAAAGGTCAAGAGACATCAAGAAAAGAATGAACAAGTCTAAGAAGTATTTAATTAAACTTCCACAAAACTGTTGTTTTTTTTTTTTTTAAGATTTTATTTATTGGGGGTGCCTGGGTGACTCAGTTGGTTAAGCAACTGCCTTCAGCTCAGGTCATGATCCTGGAGTCCCAGGATCATTTCCTGCATCGGGATCCCTGCTCAGCGGGGAGTCTGCTTCTCCCTCTGACCCTCACCCCTGTCATGGTCTCTCTCTTACTCTCTCTCTCTCAGGTAAATAAATAAAATCTTTAAAAATAAAAAAAAGATTTATTTATTGGGGCCCCTGGGTGGCTCAGTTGTTAAGCGTTTGCCTTCGGCTCAGGTCATGATCCCAGGGTCCTGGGAGCCCCACATCGGGCTCCCTGCTCAGCGGGAAGCCTACTTCTCCCTCTCCCACTTCCCCTGCTTGTGTTCCCTCTCTCGCTGCGTCTCTGTCAAATAAATATGTAAAATCTTAAAAAAAAAAAAAAAAAAAAGTTTTATTTATTTATTTATTTATTATTTGAGAGAGACAGACAGAATGTGAGCAGAGAAAGGGAGGAGACTCCCTGCTGGGCAGAAAGCCCGATGTATATGGTTCCGTCCCAGGACCCTGAAACCATGACCAGAGTCGAAGATGCTTAACCAACTGAGCCACCCACACACCCCCACAAGACTGTTTTTTTTTTTTTTAAATCAGTGATACTATCCTTCTCTGCCAATTGGTTTAGAATACGTTTTGACTTGTATCTCTCCTTTACTTTCACTGAATCCATCATCAAATACTATAAGCTATTTCTTCAAAATGCCTTGTTTCATTCTTTCCTTTTGATCTTAATACTGCTACATTGCTCTAAACCCTGATAATAGCAACCATTATTGAATGCTTCCTATGTTCCAGGCACTATGCCAACTGCTGCTTTACAGAGCCTGTCTCATTTAATCCCTACAAGAGTACTATGAAACAGGTATCATTATTTCTTTTTCTAAATAAAGAAACTGATCTCTGCCTACTTTACTGAGGTTGCATAAGTAAGAAGTGGTAGAATCAGGATTTGACCCTCCAGGCAGTCTGACTCCAGTTACAGCACCTTAAACAAACCACTAGGGCATATCGATGTTACTTAGATTACAGAAAACCATCTCACAGCTAAGCTAACTCCAGGTTTTCCCCATTATGACCCATCCTTCTTAGAATTCTGCTTTCAACAAATAACTCCCTTATACACAAAATCATAGTGGATCTCTATTTTCTATTTCTTTAAGCTTAAGTTTTTATGTCTTTCTTTCAGATCCTGCCCTAACCATGATTTATATTCCTTCTAACATGATCTATCCACTTAAAGTAAGTTCAGTCTTCTCAATGTTTTACAAAGACAGCATGCTAAAGCACGATCAAAAACCTTCCAGTTTTTATTATATTTTGTCTCTTGAATTCCTATAATACTTAGAAATTTAGACTTGCAGAACATTTTAACTGTGAAATTAAGATTACTTCTCAAAAGCACAAGAAATAGATTTAAGAAGCAGTAAAAGAGATAGTTCGAGGGGAGTTTCTGAATGGAAAAGTTAAAAAAAAAAAGGAATTAGTTATAGTAATCAACTTTGCCTTACACATCCTTTTGATTCCTGTTTCTACTGGTTTGATTTGAAAAGAGAAACATCTTATACCTGTAGTAATTGAGATGTAAGTAGATGAAATCTCCAATTGGGACTGGGTTCCAAAGTGCGTATTTTGATGGAGGAAAGTAGAAAGGTACCATCCTGCTTGCAGGAAACCTTAAGAAAAAAAAAATGTTTAAATCAAAACACAGTGAAAAGCAAACTTAGCAGAAACTTTATAAAACGCAGTTTAATGTTAAATGATGGAGCTTTTCAAACTACTTATGTTAATTTTTTAAAAACTTAAAAATATTTTTAAGAAGTAAAAAAAAAAGAAAGAAAAGAAAAATCCTTGTAACTTTACTATCAAGAAAATAAGCACTCAAAATTTAGGTATAGCTTTTTCCTGTCCTTTTTTTTCCCCTATGCATACATAAATTTATATACACACGTTTCTTAAAAAGAATGGGAAAGGGCACCTAGCTGGCTCAGTTGGTAGAGCATGTGACCCCTGATCTCACAGTTGTGAACTCAAGCCTCACATTGGGCATGGAGCCTATTTAAAATAAAAAGACAACAAATGAATGAATGAATGAATAAATAGATAAGAATCAATCCTATATCATCATTAAGTAACAGAGAAAAAGTATAAACCACGAAATTACATTTAAATTTAAATTAAAAATTCTATCCTTCTGAACTAATTCCTAGATAATATCCAATAAAATTATGAAAAGCGTGGGGCACCTGAGTGGCTCAGTGGGTTAAAGCCTTTGCCTTCGGCTCAGGTCATGATCTCAGGGTCCTGGGATCGAGCCCCACATCGGGCTGTCTGCTCCGCGGAGAGCCTTCTTCCTCCTCTCTCTCCCTGCCTGCCTCTCTTACCTACTTGTGATCTCTGTCAAATAAATAAAATCTTTAAAAAAAAATTAAAAAAAATTATGAAAAGCACAAAAACTTAATATAGTCTTTTTTTTTTAAGATTTTATTTATTTATTTGACAGACAGAGATCACAAGTAGGCAGAGAGGCAGGCGGGGAAAGAGAGGGGGAAGCAGGCTCCCGGCTGAGCAGGGAGCCCGATGCCCTGATGCAGGGCTCCATCCCAGGACCCTGAGATCATGACCTGAGCCGAAGGCAGAGGCTTTAATCCACTGAGCCACCCAGGCACCCCAACTTAATATAGTCTTAATTTTTCAGTGTTTCTAAACTTGGTATCTTGGGTTCTATCACTTCGGTTTAATTGTTACTGAAGCATCAAAAGGACAGCATAATAAGTAATTCCTTAAGCAAACATCCTAGAAACAGTAGAAAGCAAGGTTTCAATGTTAAGTCATACAGAACACAATCATAAAGTTTTTATTTTATATCAGTGAGTAACATGAGAAAACCATAAAAAACAATGGAGGAAAAGACTGAGGAAAAGATATCAGCCAAAGTCCCATGTATTAAAGCAAGAAAGCTCTGACAGGGAGTTAACTACACCAATACATTTGCATGGTAGTAGACTATTCAACAGCTGAACTCAAAGATTATTTATCATATCATGTAATAAGAATATCTCGTTCTAAATCTTCCCTCCTCGTATCATCTAATGAAGTTTCTCAACTGCAAAACTAGACTGTTTACTAGTCACCTACTATGTACCAGGCATCCGAGCAGGCACTTTATATACACAATATTTCTCACTAAAACTGTTTCAGAACCACTTTATTATCATTTTATAGATAGCAAACAGTAACTTTCCTAACTTTATACAATAGTCAAAGTAGCAAAGGTGGGCTCTGAATCTAAGTGTGGCTGATTTCAAAACTTATACTTCCAGAAGCTAAATGGTATAGAGCTTTAGAACCTGGGTTTCATTTCTGGCTCCACCACTATTCCTAGCTGTGTGCTTTCAAATCCATGTCTAATTTGAGCTCATAATATCTATAAGAAGGATCTTTAATCTCCCTTTTTTGAAATGAGGACATAGTCTGAGATTGAGAAATCTGTTCAAGGTCACAAAGCTAGTATTAACAAACTGTCAGTTTATCTGTTTCTATATTTAATATATTTATCACTTATCAGTTGGTGAGAGGCAGCATAATGTGGTGGGTAAAGCAAAATGTCTGGAAATCAGTTGCTTAGGTCTGAAAACTCACTTTAAAATCTGCTAGCTGTGTGACCTTTCTCACGTTATTTAAAGTCTCTGTGCCTCAGTTTCCTCATCTGTTAAACAGGTAGTACTTGTATCTGTATCTCCAGGCAGTTACACTGAATATTAAATGAGTCCATATATGTAAAGGGTTTAAAGAAGTCACATCAGGTTTAAATCCTGCCCCATATCACTTACCAACCATATAACTTTGGATTAGTTAATCTCTCTACACCAGTTTCCTCATTAAAAAAAAAAAAAGGCAAGGGGATGAAGATAATAATAGTACCTATACTTCATAGGTTTGTTATAAGGATTAAATAAGAACAATGCACATAATGTGCTTAGTACAGAACCTGGCACATAAACAATAAATGTTGCTGTTAGTTATTTTCTTAATCTAAGGTATACAGTAGACTTTAGAGGCAGGGGAAACAGAAACATCTTAAAATGTGGCACAAAATTTTACATGTATGTATATAAGTGTTTTATCGTATGGAAGGGGATTCATGCTATCAGATTATTTATTTATTTCAAAGCGGTCTGCAACCTCTAAGTAATCCAGAACTGTTGCTCTCAGTCCAGAGATTATTGAGGTCGGGGCACCTGGGTGGCTTAATGGTCAGTTAACGGTCTGTCTCGGGCTCAGGTCATGATCCTGGGGTCCTGGGATCAAGCCTCAGGTCAGGCTCCCTGATCTGATCAGTGGGGAGTCTGTTTCTCCCTCTCCCTCTCTCCTGCTTGTGCTTTTTCTCTCTCTCACTCTCAAATAAAGTCTTAAAAAAAAAAAAAAGGAAAGAAAGAAAACCAAAAATCATTAAATAAGTAAAAAAACTAAGTTGAGTATACCAGAAATAATCAATTTAAATTACATGAGTATATTATCTTACCTAGAATGTAAGGAATGAAATTGACCCAAAAATAAAATAGAAAAGAGAATGTATTGACTTGTTGCAAGTGCAACAAGTTCCTTCAAAGAACAGAAGTTGACAAATTTTCAAAGAATAAGAAGTAGTAATAGGATAAAACAGAAGGGCCAAAATTAAGCAAAAGGAATATGATAGCCTCTTTGGGTCATGTTTCCCATTGTCTTCATCAAAAACATCTGGCACAAAAGAAAAGTACAGAGATTGAAGGTAACTCATGGATATAATTATAGTTTAGAAGAAAAAAAATGCACATGTCAGCAATAATTGTCCCTTTCTTGAGGGAAAAGAAAGAACGATAAATGATCCAAATAGCTAAATAACACAAGCCAATCTGCCTTATCCCTACAGTACTGACAGACTGAGAAAATTAGGGGACAGGTGGCAAGCTCCTCCTTCCTATTCTACATGAGTGGGAAAAGGCTTAGGGACATTTAAAGAAACTTGGTATATCCAGTGTGAAATCTTCCATCAAGGATTAGGGTTTAGACAAGGGAAGGAACCCAACCACTTTCTCATTTGTCTAGGATATAAATAAATATGTATTTGATTTTTAGCCTCAAGAGCTCGGGTTCTATTTCCCATCAATAAAGATGCTCTGTGAAACCAGAAAAGGGAAGGTGAGAATAAAACTAATATTTACCAAGTGCCTACTGTGTGCCAGACCCTTTATCTTAGTAATCTTATTTAATCCTTCCCAATAATTTCTGTTACATAGAGATTACTATCCCCCATTTACAGATGAGGAAACTGAGGCTTATAGAAGTTAATTATCCTGATCAAGGTCACCCACCTACCAACTGGTACAGCTGGGATGTGGATCTAGATTTTCCTGATTTGAAAGTTTTGTTTTGTTTTGTTTCTATTCCAACCTATCTTCCCAAGTTGTGAGAAGCAGTAAAAAAACATTTTGTAAAAATGCTTCTATACCTGGTATTCATCTGGGGCCCTGCAAGAGAAGATGTAGGCTCCATGACAGTTGGTGAATTACGTATTCAATTTCAAATGCTCAGTATCCTAAAAAAGTAAAGAGAATGTTACTAATGAATGATAAAAAGAGAAAGAAACACGATTTAACCACATATTAACAGTACAGACAAAATTAGGTTACTTGTATGAAGTACCTTTATCTATAGATTAGTAAGAGAAAATGGTTGTGGATTCTGATCATTTTCATACTTTATAGTTATTCTGCCTATAAATTAATGTTAATATTAATCTGGGCAGCAGGAAGTTTTTAATATGTGAAATTTTGGCCAAAAGCCTCATTCAGAAAACTGTAAAACAGTACATAAGAGCAACGAACTAGATATTTATTGAATCTGTAATGAAGTTAACAAATCTTAAATCTGGAGACGGAAGACAAATACTGCATCCCTATAAACAGACTTGTTTCCCTACAGAACCAGTGGTCCTTTTTTGGCCTCACATGCCCTCTCTGGGTACTTCTCATCCATTCCCATTGCTTCCACACTCATCTGTACATAGCAAACTCAGTTTCCACCTCTCTTCTCAGTTTCAAACCTTTATTTTAAACTGTCCACTGGATATCTCCATCGATATATTATCAAAGGAAAATACAGAGCTCATAGTCCTTTCTTTACAGTTCAGTATTTCCTTTACTTTTATTAGGTCTTAGTGTTCTTTAGGCCCTGTACATTCTATTTCAATTCTAGCAAGAAGGAAATGTCTGAAACCAGATAAGGGAGGAAAGTTATTAATGCAGGTGCATAAGAGATTTTTCAGATAAAGCCAGAGGCTGAAATTATTGACTAGAAGAAAATCTTGTTTAAAGTGCTTTTGTGGGGCGCCTGGGTGGCTCAGTGGTTAAAGCCTCTGCCTTCGGCTCAGATCATGATCCCAGGGTCCTGGGATCGAGCCCCACATCGGGCTCTCTGATCAGCAAGGAGCCTGCCTCCTCCTCTCTCTCTGCCTGCCTTTCTGTCTACTTGGGATCTCTGTCTGTCAAATAAATAAATAAATAAATAAAATCTTTAAAAAAAAAAAAATAAAGTGCTCTTGTAAGGTTGACTAAAAGTGCTCTTGTAAGGTTGAAGATATCTGGGCTTCATGTATCAGAATGAGGGCTTTAATCTTGAAAGCCCTTCTATGTCACTTGGTTGTCACACATAACAGTATTCAGATCAATAACTGTAACTCTAGGAAGTATATAAAATGCCATTTTACTTCAATAAATGAAAGAGTCTTAAAGCTCCATATTTGTCTCTTCTTCCTTTAAGTATAAGGGTAAAAAGATGACGTTGATCTATTTCTCATTTTAAAACAATACATGAGTTTATTCTGACAGCATCACACAAGCAATTAAAGCCAGTGAAACTAAAACCACATACCACCTATACCTAGCAAAACATACCCTCCTCAGATAATGGCATCATCCTTTATCAAAATGGAAACCCTCAAGTTATCCTTACCTCCCCTTCCTCCCTGTTTCTGGATATATATTCTGTCTTAACATCTCTAGGACCTTATTTCCTGACTTCATCAATTCTCACCAGATTTACTGAAAAATCCCCAGAGTGCTCCTAGAAGGGTATTTGTGCATATCTGACTACATTATTTTCCCTGCTTAAAAAGCTGATGGCTCGGGGCGCCTGGGTGGCTCAGCCGTTAGGCGTCTGCCTTCAGCTCAGGTCGTGGTCTCAGGGTCCTGGGATGGAGCCCCAAAATCGGGCTGCCTGCTCAGCAGGAAGCCTGCTTCCCCCTCTCCCACTCCCCCTGCGTGTGTTCCCTGTCTCGCTGTGTCTCTCCCTATCCAATAAATAAAATCCTAAAAAAAAAAAAAAAAAGCGCTGATGGCTCTTCTTTATATACAGAAGAAAGCACCTTCACAGTCTGGTCCCACCTTATTACTCCGATCTCACCCTTTATCCTACATTCCAACCAAATTGAACTACTTACAGTTCCCCGAGTTTGAGCATCTTTGCACAGCCTGTTCCCCTGACTTGGAATGCCCTGGTAAATCTCCATCATCCTTCACAACCCCAATCGAATGTCCCTTGGTCTGTAAAACCATCTCCTGGACACCATAGTGATGTGACCACCGCCTGCGTTCACACGCAAAGCATTTTCACACTGTATTGTTGACACACTATTCCCAGGAGACCACGAACTTCAAACATTAACTGACCCCTTCACTACGTAGCCACATGAGATGAATGTGAGGAATGCAGGAACGAGAACACTTCAGCCATCAAACCTTTAAATGGCAAGTTATTGACGGCAAACCTCTTTCACATACCTAACGACAAACCATTCCTAGGGAATTCGTGTTCCGCTTGACTGATTTCTCCCACTAGTTTCCCTTCACGTCATCGGCCCCAGGCTCCAGAAGGGCTGAATCCACCAAAGGGCCCTGAATGTTCCCACCGTCCTCCTCCCAGCTTCGCTGCCGCCCTTCGAGAGAATACAGGGCACAAAGCCCCACTCACCTCAACCTCCGCCCAGCAGGGTCTGTGTGTTGGGCCGGAACAGCGATCGGCTCCAAGGAGCGCCTCCGCCGCCTCCGCCCCGCCTACGGGACGTTGGGGTCGCGGGAACCGAGGCGGCAAACACAGCCTCGCGAAACCGAAGCCCGCGCCGCGCCTACTGACTGGTCAGAAATCCGACCCGTCAGGGGCAGGGGCGGTGCCAGAAGCAGCTCGCACGGTCGCCGCGACGTGCTGCTAACACCAGCCAATCAGCTCTCCGCACCAATCTGGCGCTTGGCCAATCCCAAGCCTCATTGAAGAAAAGAGTGCGCCTTCTGTTCTCCGGGATCAGATACCGGAGGATTTAAACACTACATTTTGGCCAACGGTTAAGTTCCGGGGTGGGGTGGACCTTGCGCACGCGCAATGACAAGACCAGTCTGGTGGATGCGGGAGTGGCAGAGGAAGTCGGAAGTGCTTGCTGCTCTGATTGTCGCCGGGCGATTAGAAGCGGACAAAGCTTTTTACTTAAATGGACAAAAGGGAGGGAAGTTGGATTCCTTCGAGTTTCCTAAGGAATAAGACTCCTCTCCTCTCAATAACAACAAAAAAAGTTTTAGTTCCTTACCGTTGAGTAAAAAAGAACGTGATTTAAACTTATAAACTATTTTTTTTAAAGATTTTATTTATTTATTTATTTGACAGAGAGAGATCACAAGTAGGCAGAGAGGCAGGCAGAGAGAGGGAGAGGCAGGCTCCCTGCTGAGCAGAGGACTCGATGCCAGGCAGGACCCTGGGATCATGACCTGAGCCGAAGGCAGAGGCTTTAACCCCACTGAGCCACCCAGGTGCCCCATAAACCATTTATTCTTAGTTTCTACAACTAATGCTGGCAATTGAGCCTTCTCCACCATTATTTTATATGATTGTCCTCCAACAGCCAAAGTGGGTATTATTATCCCTATTCAACAAGGGAGGAAATGTGAGAAATCACACAGCTAGTTAGTGCAGAGTGAGGACTTGAAATGCCACTTACCTTTACGCTATATTTCACTTATGTATGTTCTGAGCAATATGGGAGGGTCAAAGTGTGAGATGCATCTATAGGTTGTATTGTTCTGAATAAACGTCACTCTTTTGAGGGAGTTAAAACACTTTTTTTTTTTTTTAAGATTTATTTATTGGTCACAGCCCTCAAGCGCAGCAGCAGGCGGAGGAGAAGCAGGCTCCCCACTGAACAAGGAGCCCCACTGGGAGACTGGATCCCAGGGCGCTGGGAACAAGACCTTGGCCAAAGGCAGGCATTTAACGGACCGAGCCACCCAGCCGTCCCTAAAACACTGTCCTGAAAAATGTATCAAACTAGCCAAGAGAAGGGCGCCTGGGTGGTTCAGTTGGTTGACCAATTGACTCCAGATTTCAGCTCAGATAATGATCTGGGGTCCTGAAATCATCCCAGGCCCTGGCTCCGCACTCAGCAGGGAGTCTACTTGAGATTCTCTTCTCCCTCTGCCTCTTCCCCTGCTCCAGTAGTGTGCAAGTGCTTTCTCTCTCTTTCTCTTACAAATAAATAAATAAATCTTAAAAAAAGAAAAAAAAACCTAGCCAAGAGATCAAGAGATATATGTCCTATAGAATGTCATTCTCTGCTTTCCTGAAAAAATTCTTAGAATGTAAAGCACACATTTTTTAAGAGAAATGATGGTGAGTTCCTCAGCTCTGGTGTGAGAGTACAAAGAGCCTCAGACAGTGATGCATGTCTGACAGTGTTGGCCAACCCAACAGGGGGCTCTGGAACAAAGATTGCACATTAGAAGAGTCCCACATGAGGCAGAAATGGGTAGAATCTCTGCTGTTATTACTCATTGCCTGGGGCTTCTCAGAAAAAGCAAGCACCAAGCTAAGGTAGATCCTGAAGGCAACAGCAAGAGACTGTTAGCCAAGTGTATGCTTTGCAACTGATTGGCATGATCTTTCTGGAGAAAGATGCAAGTGACACACATTAATGGATGTCATGAGTTGAATTAAGCAAAAAGGCTCTGGGGAGGGAGCTCCGTGGCATCTTCAAGGAAGACCAAGGAAGCCAGTATGTCCTTAGCAGAGTGAGTGAGGAGAATATTAAGAAGAGGGAAATGTTGTTGGTAGACCACACAGGGCCTCCGAGGCCATGATAAGGATTTGGCTGCACTTTTGAGTTAGATAGGAAGCCATCAGAATGTTTTATTTTATTTTTTAATTTATTTTTTAAACTTTTTTTAAATATTTTATTTATTTATTTAATAGAGATCACAAGTTGTCAGAGAGGCAGGCAGAGAGGAGGAAGCAGGCTCCCCACTGAGCAGAGAGCCCAATGTGGGGCTCCATCCCAGGACCCTGAGACCATGACCTGAGCCGAAGGCAGAGGCTTTAACCCACTGAGCCACCCAGGTGCCCCTTAATTTATTTTTTTTTAAGTAGGCTCCCTGCCCAGGGGCACCTGGGTGGCTCAGTGGGTTAAGTAGGCTCCCTGCCCAATGTGGGGTTTGAACTAAAAACCCTAATATTAAGAGTCACATGCTCTATAGACTAAGCCAGCCAGGTGCCCCAACCACGGGAATATTTTAAACAGGGGGCTGACATGATCTGATTTTAGGTTTTAGAAGGGCTATTGTGGTTGCTACTTTGAGAATAAACTGTAGGGGAACGGAGAAGAAAGGGGACCAGTTAGAAAGCTACTGTAAGCTATTGTAATGACCTAGACACTGATGGTGGCTTAAACCAGAGTGGTAGCAATCGAGGTGGTGAGAGGTCATTGGATTCCAGATATACTTGGAAGGTAAAGTAAACATGATTTGATTAGAGATTGAATTTAGGATGTAAAAGAAAGGGACTTTCAGTGGGACCCTCATGATTTACAGTTTTCTTTAGAACTACTTTAAGATATCTGAAAGAATAATTTAAGATGATATTAGACAAAAAGG
The DNA here is from genome assembly GCA_003697995.1 of Taxidea taxus jeffersonii. Taxonomy (NCBI): domain Eukaryota; kingdom Metazoa; phylum Chordata; class Mammalia; order Carnivora; family Mustelidae; genus Taxidea; species Taxidea taxus. Next base: position 8,246 of record RCUC01155778.1, on the reverse strand, counting down.
AATGGATGAACATAACATATAACTCCCTACTCCTTTTGGGTTAGCAATAGTGTACAGCATGGAAAGGAGGGGAGGAAAGAGTAACTATACACTGGAGAAACTTGACCAAAGCTATTTCAGCCAGGTGATCAAGGCTAACATTAAACAGTCATAAGTGATGTTGATAGTATGTACATTGGACATGCTGTGTTAAAAATGGCACTTTACCTTTGTGGTCTTCCTTTCAGTAAACTAAAGACCCAGTCTTATCCTGAGAAAAACACTGGACAAATTCTAATAGTGGGAATCCTATAAAATACCGGACCTATACCCCAAAAAAAAGCCAAGGTTATCAGAAACAAGGCAAGTCTGAGAAACTAGGCAGGAGGAGCCTAAAGAGAGATGACAACTAAATGTAATGTAGCATTATGAATGAAATAATGGAACAGAAAAATGACACTAGCTTAAAAAGTAAGATAAATCTAGGGGCGCCTTGGTGGCTCAGTCAGTTAAAGGTCCAACTTCTGATTTCAGCTCAGGTCATGATCTCAGGGTCATGAGATCAAGCCCTCTGACAGTGGAGCTTACTTAAGATTCTCCATCATGCTCTCCTTCTTCCCCTCTTCCCCAACCTCTGTGCATGTGCTCTCTCTCTCTCTCTCAAATAAAAAAACAAAAACAAAAACAACAAACTAAGAAAACCTAAATAAACTATGGACTTTAATTAATATTATCAATATTGGTTAATTAATTGTAACTAATGTACCATACTAAATATAAGATGTTAGTAATAAGGGGAAACTCTGTGGGGGGTGTATGAGAACTCTGTACTAAGTTCTTAATTTTTCTATAAATCTAGAACTTCTCTAAAAAATAAAGTCTACTTAAAAAAAAAGATAGGGGGAGGCACCTGGATGGCTCAGTGAGTTAAAGCCTCTGCCTTCAGCTCAGGTCATGATCCCAGGGTCCTGGGATCGAGTACCGCATCGGGCTCTCTGCTCAGTGGGGAGCCTGCTTCCTCCTTCCTCTCTGCCTGCCTCTCTGCCTACTTGTGATCTCTGTCAAATAAATAAATAAAGTATTTTTTTTAAAAAAAGGAAGGGGCAAGAGGAAAGTCTAACATGCTAACTTTTTAAGCGACAACAATAAAATGTCTTCTTTTTGCTTAATAAGAACTCAAATACAAATAAGACTTCAATTTTCTTTTTTGTTAAAGATTTCATTTTTTTAGACAGAGAGAGATACAGCGAGACATGGAACACAAGCAGGAGGAGTAGGAGAGGGAGAGGCAGGATCCCCACCAAGCAGGAAGCCCAGGTGGGGCTCAATCCCAGAATCCCAGGATCATGTCATGAGCTGAAGACAGATGCCTCACAAGACAGACGCCAATAAGACTCCAATTAAGCATCTTATTACCACTGGATTCCTAAGCAGAATATACACATAATGATATGCATAAATCAGATATATTTGAATTAAATGAACAGAAAGGTAATTACTGACTTCATTTTAGGATTGGAATGACTCAGCCTTAGAACAGCTGAGAGGTGTCTAAAGGGCCTAGTTCCCTAGATATTGAGAACACTTTTTGAATTATGTTATAATGTAACAAGCACTGGCTTTGGGGAGCTGGCCTCAACTCTGCCATTTATTTCTCCAAGATTGATTTTCCTCATTTGCCTATTGCACATTATTACAGGAAAGAGTTAATGAATGTGAAAGACTTGAACTTAATTAAAAGAGTACCCATATATTATTATTTGTCCAGGTATATTGACAATTGACAGTGTTAATAAATGACCAACACATTCATAGAGATTAAGGGAATTGATTTGTTAAATCAGTGAATAAGCTTAGTGAAATAAAATCTAACAAATGTTATACTAAGGACCTACTGCACACTAAGCCTTGTGCTTGATGGCACAGGGAACTGGAAGGACCTGACAAACAGAACAAGGAAGGCACAGTTTTAAAGGTGGGATAACAAGAGGTAATTATCCAAAGCAGATATGAATTATTTTTAGATTGCAGGCAATTTATTTTTTATTTTATTATTTTTTTGTTTTAGGATTTTATTTATTCATTTGACAGACAGAGTTCACAAGTAGGCAGAGAGGCAGGCAGAGAGAGAGGAGGAAGTAGGCTCTCTGCGGAGCAGAGAGCCCGATGCGGGGCTCGATCCGGCTCTCTGCGGAGCAGAGAGCCCGATGCGGGGCTCGATCCCAGAACCCTGGGATCACGACCTGAGCCGAAGGCAGAGGCTTTAACCTACTGAGCCACCCAGGCGCCCCGATTGCAGGCAATTTAAATAGACTGAACATATACTATTCTTTTTATCTCTTCTTTGATATCCATTCCCTAAAACTTATGTTATTTCGGGACTATGGAATTGCTCTGGTTATGGGTCCCTACAGAGAAAAGCTACCAGCTGTACTTTTCAAATTTGCAAGTGCTTTAATTTGCTTCACAAAGGATCATTTGTAGTATGGCATACTTTTAAAAAATGCACAAGTTCGGGGCGCCTGGGTGGCTCAGTCATTAAGCATCTGCCTTCAGCTCAGGTCATGATCCCAGGGTCCTAGGATGGAGCCTGCATAGGGCTCCCTGCTCAGCGGGAAGCCTGCTTCTCCCAGTCTCCTGCTTGTGTTCATTTTCTCCCTGTGTCTCTCTCTGTAAAATAAATAAATAAATCTTTGAAAAAAAAATGCACGAGTTTGTTGCTCAATGCTATAACAAGAAAAAAATTGTAAAGGGAAACGTTCACCCAAAATTCTACATCTTAACACATCAGTTGTTCTCATTTTTCCTTATTCCCTTTCAGTTCCTGTCCACATGACACAGTCTTTATGATTATCCTGGGTAAATGTTTGGTGTCATAAATCCTAGCATGCCTGCTAGTAGCCTGGCTGAAGGAATTAAAGAGATATTGTTATCACCAGGAACAGGGAAGTTGGAATTAGTTATGAGCTTTGTTACTCGATTTCTCCAAATACCAATTTTCCCTTTCTCTGTTTACACTTCTGAGCTCAGCTAGCCTGTTGCTCTTTAAAAACAACTGTAGGTTTGCTTTTAAGAAATATCATATTTTTAGGGGGATTGTTAAGCTGTCAATTTGGGTAAAATTCCTTTGAGGCTCTTAATCTTCTTGGGAGAGGTAAATATAACAATTGATGTGTCAAGTCAACTTATTTTACCTTTTCTTTTTTTTTTGTAATCTCTACACCCAATGCAGGGCTCAAACTAATGACCTCAAGATCAAGAGTCACATCACATGCTCTGCCCACTGAACCAGCCAGTTGCCTCTTATTTTACTTATTTTTCTAAAAGCTTGGATTGTTTGGAATGAAGACAGGAATGATGAAATAAGACACACAGGTAAATTCTCTACAAGTATTTGCTTACCTGAGTTGATGTACCGTCATCTTGATTTTGCAGGCAAAGAAACTATAGGTCTAACCATTCTACCTATGTTTGCAGAGTTAATAAGCAAACACACTGTAAGACCTGTCAAAGACAATCTCCCTTCACTGTTCAGCCTGCTATTATTCTGCAGTATAGACCTGACTGAACTTAGCTGATACACTCCCAAGAGGTTAGGCATATTGCCTGTTGTTAGATTTACCATATCAGCTCTTTTATTTTTTTTTAATTTAATTTAATTTTTTAAAAGATTTTATTTATTTGACAGAGAGAGATCACAAGTAGGCAGAGAGGCAGGCAGAGAGAGAGAGAGAGGAGGAAGCAGGCTCCCTGTTGAGCAGAGAGCCCAATGCAGGACTCGATCCCAGGATCCTGGGATCATGACCTGAGCCGAAGGCAGAGGCTTAACCCACTGAGCCACCCAGGTGTCCCTATTTTTTTAAATCTTTTTTAGAATGTATTCATTTATTTGACAGAGAGAGATACAGTGAGAGAGGGAACACAAGCAGGGGGAAGGGAGAGGGAGAGCAGGCTTTCCACAGAGCAGGGAGCCCGATTCGGGGCTTGACCCCAGGACCCCGGGGTCACGACCCAAGCCAAAGGCAGATGCCCAACCGACCGAGCCACCCAGGTGCCCCATATTAGCTCTTTTAAAGACGATGTTTCCTTTAACAAATGTTCTCAGAATCTTTGATAAGAGGTTCTTTGATAAAAAAGGAGATCTAATATGCAAATGTGCAAATCTAAGTAACAGGAATCTTCATTTTAGAAACTCCATTAAGCATCAGGTGATGTAATGCACCAAGCATCCTTCCAGGAAATAGATCACAATATAATAGATGGCTACTATGACCTGCCGCCCCCGCCCCCTTCCAATGTTACCACATGCCATGTCTTTGCTTCATCACCCAGACAGACTAAGCCTAGAAACTGGTTCCTAAGTATACTCAGGAAAGGCGTTTTTGTAATTACAGGGAAGTAGCCACCAAAAACCAACAGAAATAAAACTTGAGTGGCAGCAACCAAAGTAGTCTAAATCTTCCAAGGACCTTGGAGTACCTTTAAGAGAGTGAATCATACTGTAACAATAACAGGTTATCATGCTGTACAAAAAGTAATCAGACAATGTCTTCCTTCCAGAAGTTTTAAATCCAGTGTGGAGATACACAATACCCCACAGTGCGACAACAGAAGTAAAGGAGGGAAGGAGTAAGTGTGTATGGGTGGTGGTGATGTATGTAGAAGAACAAAAAAGGGGCACCTAACCCAGTCTTGGGAATTTGGAGAGAGCTTACTGGAGGAGGTAAAATCTGAGCTGAATCCTGGAAAATGAATGGCACATACCAGCAGAGTTATGTATGGTCGGTCAAGAATGGGAAAATGAAAGAATGGGAACAGCTGATCTATCTCTAAAGGGTAATTATGATAAATAGGACAGATAAGTGGTGACAAGCCTCTATTTCTTAAGCTCCTATAAAGTTCACTAGGAGCATAGCTATACCCTGGAGATAATATGCATACACTGAATATATGCCCCAAAGACCCAAGATACTTAAATGATAAATAAACACATATGGGTAGGAGTGCATTTCGAGAATAGCACTTAGTATACATCCCTCTGAGATCAGTCTTTTCATCTGTAATAGAACTAACTTTGAAGGGCTTTTGTGAATATGGAACTTTTTATCTTATAAGGGGTCTGTATTGTACAGAAAGAATGCAGATTTAAAGCCATATACACCAAGTTTGAATTCGACTTTGTTATCTACTGCCTATGTGGTCTTGAACAAAGTACTTTCATTTCCTGGCTGTTTCTTCACCTGCAAAATGACAGTACTAACGTCACAGCATTATGAAGATTCTACAAGGCAAGGCTGATGTGTAACCAACATACAATTAGCAAGACCAGAATTGGTGGTTAAAGTAGTGAATTATTTTCATATGAGTTGGTTACTCACTGGTTACTCAGTGACTTACTCCAATGAGCACTTTAAGTGCCCTCCTCCCCTCTCCTGAGACCCCAAGGACCTCTCCATGGTCCAGCAATTAAAGAGTTGATGCCTGGCATAGCAAATCTTGGCAAAGAAATCTACAGATATTCTGATTGCAGTGATTATTAAACAGTTTGAATATCATCTATAAATTCAGTAAGTGAAATGCCTGGTACTTAGTGGATATTCAATAGATATTAATCAAATTTATTTAATCTATGACTTCCAGTCTATGGGTTTGTTAGGAAATGGCCCTCTACTTGGCGACATTCATTTATTCAATATATATTTATTAAGGCATATTATTATTGAAAGTTTGATTGTTTGCATCTAGGTGGAACTCATTCTTTTCTCTGCCACCTCCAAGGAATAGGAGCACTGATCTAAGGCTTAAAAAAAGTGAACTCTTTGGGGACAAATTAGGAGCAAGATGCTAAGAGTTAGATCTTTCACTCTGGACAAATAGAGGGGTTAAATGTTAAAACATCAGAGTAGCATGGTGTCTTTTAGGAACCCTCGACTTGACCCCAGGGGACTGCCTGGTGTGGTGACATAGGTGTTTTGGAAAAACTCCTCCATGTTGATCCTCTTTCTACTCACAGCACACTCACTGAACATTCCAGGTCACCAATGTGGGGCAAAGTGGGGAGGCGAGAAGAAAGGGCAGGGTTCCCACACAAGAAATTTCATGTTGTAAGCTATTAAGTTTTTGGGTTGGTTTGTTATGTAGCAATAGATAACCAGTACAGGCCCAAAGAGCCAACAAATAACAAACTGTTCTTTAGCCTAGCCTTGTTCTTCCTGGAAATAACTCCCTGGAAAACCCTTCACAGGGATGGGTATATGAGTTTCACTTTTTGATATATTTCCACAGCAGTATTTTCCTTAGTTGTCTAGCACGGTTGGCACAAAGAGCTAGGCAAGATATAAGACAATAAGTGGTCATAGTATTCCAGGGAGACTTAGAATAAGTCCCTGCATCTTGCCATATATGGATATACAATGAAATTTTAGATCCAAACTCCTGTGTGGATTCCTTATTCTGGTGGACTCTATCATGGAGCAAGAAAGACAGCTGTTTTCTCTGTGGTCTAAGGCCTTCACTAAAAGCATGTGAATAGCTTCCTAATCTCCTTTTCCATAGACTCCATATCCTGACCATCTTTTAACTCTAATTGCCAGAAGAGATACAGAAGACACTTAAGAAAACATGCACAAAGGAAAAGAAGGCACATTTTCTCCAATATGGTCTTTTTTTTTTTTTTTTTTACTTCTACTAGTTCTTAGTATTATGACCAACTGTTCTTGTGTTCAGCTGGCTTATGTCCTAGCTCTTCCTTCCCAGGGGTGCAGAGGCTCAATAAACAAGTAAAAAGAGAGATATTGTGAAGGAATATGAGTAAGCTATTAATTATAAGATGTCTCTAGCTATGATGATCTGAGATATTCCATTCCCTCTTCCATGGTGGGAAGGAAAAGGTAGAAATTATGGAAAGGAAGGAAGTAGGAACTGAAGGTAGAAGGGATAAGAGAGGCAAAGAAAGAGAACAGGGTGGGGAGAAGAACAGAGAAAGAGAAGTAGAGGGGAGAATGGGAGGAAGTTAGAAATGGGGAAAGAACAGGAGGAGAGATGGGAATAAGTAAAAAAAAAAAAGAGAGAGAGAGAGAGAGGAAGGAGGAAGAGAAGGCAGAATGAGATGGAGAGAGGGCTGGAAATATTGGGTGAGAGGAGAGGAAAAGTAGTAGAGGGGAAGGGGACTGGGGGTAGCCAGACAAAGGCTATATCACCCTCTTCTCCTCCTGTTTGCTATCATTTACCAACTTTCTTGTCACTCTGTCTTCAACAACTTAGTTCTCTTTTCATAGTTTCTCTCTTCACTCTAATGCTATCTGATGTAAATTTCTCCTTGGATGACAAATCTAACACCCTGGCCACCCAGTTCCAACCACAGGCCATGCTCTTGTCTCAACCTTCTACTCCCTCAGTCTCACCCGGCTTGGGCTCATCCTGAATATCAACAGCATCAGCAACATACAGTCTCTGCAATCTCAATTCCAAATATCTCATTCAGAGCACTGGCATCTGTACTGCCAGTTCACTTGCTGAAATACCCGACTGCAGTCATTCTTCAACATTGATGCTTCTAATACCTTGGCCCTCTTCCTGGCTCTCCTCCCTGTCCCCCTCATATGCCCTTATAATGCCATCATTTGCTTTCTTTATGGTTTTGATTCCATATACATCATTGCAAACATGCTTGTGCAAGCACCATGCTGGTCTTCTCTCCCTCTGTTGTGCTTGCTTGGCAAAAACCCAACCCTGGATGACCTCTAGAATCTGTCTTCTCTTTGCCTGCACTTGAACAAAAACCTTCAAATCTAAAATCCATGATCTCAAATACCAAGTGCACTCTTAATATTGCTCAGAAGGCCTATGATCACTTTTCTTTAGAAGCTTTTCCTGTATTAAAAAATGTCTATTTCATACCTTCTCTCTCCTCAAATATCCTACCTCAAAAATCTTTATCTTTAGTTGATGTCGTCTTTTCTTTATTGAGAAAATACAATTTTCAGACAGGAACTCTTCCTACTTTCTAATTTTCCTGCAACTGTGCCCTTCCTGAAACTCTTGTTGCAAATTAATGTCTTTGTCTCTGAAGACCTTTTTAAAAAATGTTTTTAAAAAGATTTATCTATCCACGAGAGAGAGAGAGAGAGAGAAAGTATGCATGAGGTGTGGGAGGGTTGAGCAAAGAGAGAGGAGAGAGAGAATCTCAAGCATAGTCCCCACTCAACCCGAGCCAAAACTAAGAGCTTAACCAACTGGGCCACCTAGGCACCCCTGTCTCTTAAAAA